>OMKK01084379.1:0-11971 GCA_900302305.1 Polymixia japonica
GTGTGTTTGTGTGTGTGTGTGTGTGTGTGTGTGTGTGTGTGTGTGTGTGTGTGTGTGTGTGTGTGTGTTTGTGAGCGTGTGCACCAGCATGCATGTGCACACTTGTGTTGTTTTGTGTTGTGTTGATAACTGGTCTCCTTGGTATTCAGGGTGGATGCTAGATAGTGTGTATCTCTGTGATAGGAGGCGGGCGCCAGTTGTTTCAGCGGCTTGAGGTATCAGAAAAGATTTCACAGCTCCTTGAGCACAGTAATCCTGGAATGCTTGATACAAGATGGCAAATAAAACGGTCCTCTGGAAGAGTCTAAAGACACTTATCTACCACCATCGATCTGTATGATTTTTGTATTAGGAATGCACTTCACCACTTCCAAACGTTGCACTTTTGATTCGGTCAACAATGTTTTGCTCATATATTATTTAAATCAATCTATTGTACATTTTATTTTTTATCATGCACTCATACCATATTGCAGGTTAAAAAGATTATACATTGACTAATAATTTTCATGGCCAAAGGTGTAAGCTTTACTTAAGTTTTAAATACAAGTTTCATTTTGAACATTTATCTCTTTATTGTTTTTGTATATATAAGTGAGAGATAGTACTGCTAGATGCTACATAATGTTGTCATACACTTATGTGTGCACTTATGCTCTTTTATTTTTTACTTTTTTATTGATCTTATTGCTCAATATTATTTTTACTATTTTATTCCTTTATTATCTCATGGTCCATCTTACCCCAAGGGGTATCAATTGTATGCAATTTCTCACAGTGTACGTAGAGTATACTGTACCTTTACTCGGAAGAAGGCTACGCTGCTTGTGTGTGATTTTATTACTTTATTTTATTTCCAAGTTGCTCATTGCTGCTGTTTTTAGCTCAGGAGTTGTATGAGTTAAACTGTTGCGCAATAGGGATTGTGCAATCTATGTCTCTGTTGGCCTCTTAATCTGTGTCTTAGCGCAATGCTGTTTGTCTCCGTCCGTTGATTGTTTTGTACGTTGATGCCGGGATGCGGCTGTGTGCACTTTTATGCCCAAGATGAATTTCCCCTCGGGGACAATAAAGTTTATCTCATCATCATCTCATCTCATCATACCACTTTATAGAAACATTAGTTTTAGGGCATATAGTCATTCAAGTCAAACAATGTATCAAACACAAGATGATCTCAAGTTGGCTATTAACCGAACAAGGTCTAATTATAATTCTATTATAGAAAGGCAAGTGGCATATAATATGTTAAATAAAATACTTTTGACTTCATGTTATTGCTTATGCTTCAATTCACTTTAAAATCCCTGTTGTGACATTGTTACAGAACTAGTATACATTTTAATTTCTGTACTTGACACTATTCTAAACCCATTTCAAGGGCAACCATGTCATATTTTGTGCAATTTAGGTTTTCTATCTATAGGGGGCAGAGTTGCCTTGTTGTGGTAACCTGATCAAATAAAATGAGCCCACTATTGTCTCGTTGCCATTATTCAGCAGCCAAACATGCAGAGCCAATTTTATAGATAGTCATGTTTTGATATGAACAAAAAAAAACAAAAACATATGTTAAATGAGATTTAGCCAATCAAGAGCATAAGACATACTTTGTTTGCAACAGATTCTGACATTATCGTAGTTGATCATAAACACGTCCTGTTCATGCTTAGTAGAGTACATGAATGATGGTAACATTGGTGTCTGAGTTAATATTACTCAGTCAGTAATTTATTTTTCAAAATAATTGCAGGTTTGATGTGTACCTAATGGGCAGCACAATAATTACATGTACTGCACAGTCGTAACATTGGGGGAGAAATGTAGCGTTTATCTGTGATGATTCTAGACCCCTAAGGCTCAGTAGGCCGTGGTAGATAAGGAAATGGCCCGTCGCTGTCCCTTTTTCTGTGTGGGTGGCCTGCAGCCAATCACAGATGACGTGCTCCATCTTCCCCTCACTTCCTTCTCCTCCTCTTCATCGTCGTCTTCTCTCTTATCAGTTTTGAGAATCCTTTCCCTCAGTGCAATTTTATCAGTTGGCGTCAGCGCCCCCAAGCAGAGCACCTGCAGGTCTCTCTGTGTTGCTTTATCTGGAGCAGGAATTACGTTGACCTTGCAGCAACTTAAACACTTTATCAGAAGCACAATAATCTGCTTCACAGGAAAGCACATCAGCAGAAAAAAAAAGACTAGCAGGCCAGCAGGTCCCCAGCTCACTGCAGGGGTACACTAGCAGTGGCCTGCATAGAAAGACAGCAGGGTTTCAGCATGCTGAGTCTCATTGAACAAGGAGAAATACTTTACAAAATACACCCATCAGTGTACAGGAGGAATTCAGCACAGAACAGTTAAAAGAAAATAATAATAGTGTGATCCATTTGTAAGGAGTCATCACAATATTATGTATTCTATTTTTATTATTACATATAATAGTGGTAAGTGAGCTCATCCCCAAATCAGAGGGCCAGCGTTCGATCCCCAATGTGCCAAAGGATCCCTTAGCGAAACACTTACATGCTCCAGAAGCAGTGCAATGGTTGGTTTAACAATCAGCAGGTGAAAAAAAGTATTTCTCCCATTTGTGGATCAATAAAAATAATCATTAAAAAAAAAAAAAAAAAAAAGTTTTGAAATTAATAATGTCCTAAATTAATTTTGTGTGAATCTGAATCTGTAATTACTGCTACAGAATTATACATTATTATACAATACATATTATAATTATTTTTTGGTGCTGATTGCAATTTGACAGTTTTCTAGATGGGATAATAAGTGTTTGCTCAGTGTGTCTTTTCCTATACAGACTGATGATTGACATGTTATCTCTGGCGCCCATGTGCTACAAAAGATTTAGAAAGATTCCTCTGATAGTAAACCTTTCCCTCGTGCATCTCTTGCAAGATTCCCTCATAGCGCTGAAGATCTACTTGACTTTCTTTCTTCTTGGTTACCTCTTCATTTGTCTGTGGGCTGTGTTTGTTGTTTTACTTTCTCCCACCGCTTCTGTCTCTCCTTACATCATGCTGGCTTAACCTCTTTCATGAACCACAATCAATGTGCTGTTTTCTTTGATCCATCCCGAGGCATATCCGTCCCTCTGTGCATATTGTTGGTGTTTCTTACCACATTTCATCACTGATATATTCAAAAATACCTCTTTACCTCCATGTATCTCTCCCACTTTGGATTTTTAGTGTGCATGGATTGGAGTACGGAAATAAACTCCAATCATAACCAGATTAAGGCAATACTCAAACTGCCAGTGTCACACATTAGTCTGGTTATCTTAATTAGAGAGGTCATATTCAGGGTAAGCATAGGCCAAAACAGGCTCCTGCAAAGGTACCCCTTAACGAAAAAGTCACATGCGAAATCTTCCATTTCACGTGTGAAACCTGCACTTTCACATGTGATTGGCTTTACTCACATGTGAAATAAAATTTACACGTGAAAATACAATGTGTGTCAAAGTCACATGTGAATTTGACATTTCCACATGTGATTGTCCCTATTCACATGTGAAAATATTCACATGCGTTTTTTCCACACATTAATTGAATCACATGTGAAAAACATGTAAAACACGTGTCCAAAATCACGCGGGAACATTCACAGGTGGTTTACATGTGGACAATGTTGAATCACATATATTCACAATCACATATTCGCATGTGAAAAACTAAAACGCGTGTCAAAAAACCACGCGATAACATCCACATGTTGTTTTCCACACGTCATTTCACGCGTGACTTTTTCGTAAGGGACATGTAAACATCTCTGCGTAGGAACACAGAGAAGGGGTTTGTGGGTAACCGCAGCTCACAAAGCAGCTGATGTGGACACCCCTGAAATCTCAACTTTGTGTTGAGCGTATCTGCGGTCCCGTGCATCTTAACGTTGTTTGAGCAGGGTTTTTCCCGGTGGTATGTTTCCATTTCCAGATTTCTTCGGCTTTGAGATTTGTAACCACAACGCCATCTAGTGCTAACGTCAGTGCAACCTGCATGCATGTCGGGAGGCACACGTCCGTGGATGTGCACACGTCAGAGCGCAAACCAAGCTTTTTACCCAGTTAACACACCTTGACTTCTGTTCAGTCTTTCCATTTATTTGATGTATAGCTACACCTTAATCTGATTTCATTGCATTTCAAGTGCACATGTGAGGAAAAGGTTAAAAAGGAAGTTCATGCAAAACGTTCACAAAAGCGTGCACACCCAAACAATAAATACTAGCAAGAAGAGCTTAATGCTCGAAATGTCACATGGTGTTATACCAATAAATGTTCATGGGAGCATTATCTAGAGTGCAAATTCTGTTTTTCCCGATAAAAAAAGGAAGTTCACCCGCAATCGGCGGCGGTTTGTTTTTCTCCACAAATGACAACATGGGCACACTTATGCGTAACGTGCTGTATGAGTTCATTACACTGTCTCCTGTTTGAAGCTAATGCTAGGAATGCCATTTGAATCGGTGTGTTCCGTAAGCACACCGACGTGGTCTGACAAAATGTTTCAACCTTTTTCACCTGGTATGGAGATACACACAAGCTGGATCTCATAGCATCACAACACGTCAACTTTTGATTGGCCAAATGCGCTTCACTACTCTTGACTCTTGCTCACAGTTTGTTTATGTTCAAATGCCCACGTTGATTGCCAGATCGAATCCACACTATAACAGCTATCAAAATAACATGATTTCATTGACTTTTGTTCCTTATCTCCGCCAGTCATCCCCTTACATCACCTGCATCTTATAAATTGTGGCTATTCTTTAGTGAGTGAGTATACGGAAAATCCCTCTTGACAGAGGTGTGTACAGGTGTGTACCTGTGTGTACACTCCATTACACCACTGCTCCAAACCACGTCGATGCTTTAATCAAACTATCACCATGATATGATAATTCATAGTAATTAGTGCATTGTGTGCATGTAAACATCATCGCTATCCTCTCACTGCACAACCCTGGGGAATGATCACTGGTTTCCATGGAAATGCAGGTGCGAGCTGGCCTGCTTGTGTGCGTCTGTCTGTCTGCTTCACATCGTAGTCTGCCTCTCATCAGTCAAAGCAGTGAGGCCTCCATTGGTGACGAGGCCCTCCCTGACTGTCCTCGCATTCAAAACGGCTTTGACAGCTGTCTAGTCAGGATACTTGCAACTGCCACACTTCACTTCCTCTCAGCAGGGCGTAAAATAATGAAGAAACTCAAATAAAAGATGCATATGTTGCTGTCAGTCTGTTATTTTTTTTTAATTTGAAGACAATGTGAGAGGTTAATTATTGAAATAACGCAAAAAATATTATGACTTGAGCAGTATTTATAAATGAAGCTCCTTAATGAAAAACCTGTCTTCATAAAACGCTGCTTTTCCCTGCTACGGCACGTTCAATATCTGGCGTCTCGGGCCGGACACAAAAAGAGCAGCTTGAAGCTCATAAATCACTCTCCCAGAGGAAGGATAGTTAATCGCAGTCACACAACTTGTGTAGAGCTTGGGTTGTTTAGAGAGACAATGAATAGTAGCTAGGCAGCAACAATGCCTACATGTCTAAAGAAATATACCAGGGGTGGTGCTTTCCTTTCTTTCTTTCTTTCTTTCTTTCTTTCTTTCTTTCTTTCTTTCTTTCTTTCTTTCTTTCTGACCCCTCCCACTTGCTTATCTTTCTCTCCCTTTTCTCTCAGTTTCTCTGTTTGTCTCCTTCACTATACGTCCGCATCCCTCCTTCTAAGTTGCTACTCCCCAAGGATTGATCAGGTTTATTTATAGCATGACAGACTGGCTAATTATAATAAACCCAGAAGGACGGTGTTCCCCATACAAACAGTTATTATCTGCCAGAGTGGAAATGGCAAACTGTAGCTTCTTACAGTACATCACGTCCAAACGCTGACCTTGTGAAGAAAGGTTGCTCTGCATGGTAATGACAATAAGTGAACAATGGACAGAGGTGTGGGGGGGGAGAGAGTGAGAGAGAGAGAGAGAGAGTGAGGGAGGACGAGAGAGAGAGAGAGAGAGAGAGAGGGGCAGGTTGGCAGAGACAGTGCATCATATTCATCAGGCCCCTGGATGTGCTACACTGAATGAGTTCAAGGTAAATTAATCATGTTTTGTAATTGCAGGGAGTATCAGAGGAAGGTCTTGGTCGTCAGGCAGTTGGGGGAAGTGAGAGGTGCAGGGAAAGAGGAGAGAGAGAGAGAGAGAGAGTCTAGCCTAGAGGACACAGATATAAAGGAACAGAGGACACAGGTAAGAAAGTGGAAAACATTTGTCTAAGAGTCTAAATGAAGACGTTGGGAACTTGGGAACTTGATCTCACTCCATAATCTTTCTAAATCTGTGGGACAAATAACAACATTTGAGCCAATTAACTAACTGAAGCGTCTTGTAGGTAGATCAGAGATTAAGACCACATTGGGAGCTTTTGGCCCAACACAAGATTCAAAGAGGATGAGGAGACATCACACTCACACAAACACATTGCTTGTCTCCTTGCTCTGGAGTTTTATTTAGCATTTTCTCTGATGTGAATATTTTTGATTTGCTTTTTGACGTTTCTTTCCCTTTGTATTTCTGATGCTGTCTGGAATGCTGTAGAACCCTACCGAGTTCCTAATGAAAGGCAGAGGAGGAGGAGGTCTCGGGGGGAAAAAAAAAAAAAATCACACAAAAAAAAACACAAAATAAAACAAAAAAAATCCCAGACTGCCGACACAGACACAGGCTTTTGTTCTGCCAGACAAGCAAGATTGATGCACCCTCCCTCCAGAGGGTAATATTGCCCGGACCGGGACCAGCCAACCTTGAATCCCTGCATCACTTCTGAAAGTTGTGCCTTTAGTATTGTAGCACCAGC
Source organism: Polymixia japonica (assembly GCA_900302305.1). Classification (NCBI taxonomy): domain Eukaryota; kingdom Metazoa; phylum Chordata; class Actinopteri; order Polymixiiformes; family Polymixiidae; genus Polymixia; species Polymixia japonica. Next base: position 6,867 of record OMKK01084379.1, read on the forward strand.
TGCAGTTGCACTTCACTTCATAAAACGTTACAGTGGATGGATATCCAGTGAAGGATGCACTGAATAAAGAGTCTTTAGAGGCTGGACAGGGTGTTCTATGGTATCCATCAAAATCTCTCAAAACTCTCTGTGCCAGTGCCCAGATATTCTCTTTACACAACAGACCAGGACTGGGTTGCACCAGCTGAACGTGATTTCATTCCTAAATCAAGCTGTCAAGTTCTTACAACACTGGAAAAAAATAATCAACTTAATTAAATTGATGTCATTTGTTTTGGTATTTTTTTTCTTATTTATTTCTCAATTCAAATATGTTGATTCTTTTTTTCTCTCCATCCAAATAAAAAACGCACTTTTATTTAATCCCCTAAAAACAAGTTAGCTGTCATTCCAATCCACACAGTGAAATCCTTCTGTCTGTAATGGATTAATTATGCAAACCTTCATGCGGAGAACCCTAGGCTCTTTGTCAAAAAGGTATCCAAGTATCCAAGCCACTTAACATAATTTTTATCTAGATACAATGTGTAAAAGCCCCCTCATATACAACATGTTTTACACTTTGGGTATGTTACTGCCGTTGGTATCACAGACCTAAACAAGGACATTCACTACAGCCTGTATATTACATTTACATTTTAGGCATTCAGCTGATGCTCTTATCCAAGGCATCTTAGAAGACCACCATCATTTCAAGAAATGTCTTCTTAAATGCCATTTTTTTCTTAATTTTGAAGAAGAAAGAAGAACGTTAAGAATGAAAGAAAGATGTATTCACAAAGAAATGTCTTAAGCATGTTCTTAACTTTCTTCTTATCTTTTTTCTTAAGAATAAAGTTAAGAAGAAATGGGATTCTTGGATTTTTTTTTTTTTTCTTAAATATGACCATAACTTTACGGTAACTTTTTGATAAACAGTTGTCTTAGACACACAGAAGGTAAGCCCCTTCGATCAAACCTTTTATCAAATCTGGAGTAATCTTTGAGACAAATGTTTGAGATCAAATAAAAGACCATAATGTTTTGGGTTTTCTTTTTTATCTATACATATTCGTATCGTATTGTTTTTATCGATACATTGGTATAGCGTAGTATATAGTTTTAAATACAGCATTTCAGTATTTTCAATAATGTTATTTTGGTGTTAAAACAAGGAACTATGTGGCAAGACATAGCCTTTACTAACCTATCTCAGGGAACATTTTCAACACAATATCAAAATAATTGAATGGTTTCAATAATCATCGCAGTTTGTTTACGTAGTTCAAAGATATTTTGAAGAACTGCACTTAAAAAAACTATCTTAAGAAAATATTTGAGAACTTTTTACAAAAGTCTACATTTTTTCTTAAATAGAGTTTCATGAATCTGGCTCCAGAGTTTTAGTGCCCTGACAAGGCTAGGAAAATAAATAGGACGTATTTATTTCAGGTTATGTTCAGGTTCATTTCAGGTTTTGTTCACAACAACAAGCATATTAATGCAACTAGAAGAGAAATACATGCGATTAGAGGATGTAGACTATAGGCTACTTAATTTTAAGATGACTTTGAAACACATGATGGAAGCTTGGGAATGACTGCGGCCCATTGCTGGAGTTGGAAAGTCATATCACCACCGGGGAGCTGTAATGACAGAAGAGTTGAGGCTGGGATGAGCAATGTCCTGGTCACCGCGAGGAAGACGGTGTGGCCAGTAGTAGCAAAGTGAAGAACGGGCTAGCGTGTAAGGCTGGATGATCCCGAAGGTACGGGGCTGCAACTTGTATCTTGCATTGCGGTTTTGAATTTCATATGCACACAGTAAGAGTGCTCTCCACTTTGGGTGGTTACATGGGGACATGGGAGGTTCAGGAGCGTGAAAACATGGCAGGCTGCAGTATTCCAAAAGAGTAATAGGGGCTGAAGAGAGAACAGGAGTTCAGCAAGGAGAGGTTTGCAGTAATCTAGACAAGAGATGACTGAAGCTTGAACCGAGTGTTCCACACGGTGTATTGTCCATATAAAGAAAAATATATCGTTTTTATGCTGATTTTTGTTTTTACAGCCTGCCTCAGAATATAAAGGGTGTGTAAGAAGCTTTGACACGCTACAATTGAATATGTTTGAGGAGTTGCCCCCCCCCCCACCTCAAAGAACTGAATTTATATTGGCTTCAATAAAGAGAGAAAACAATAACTAATATCACGAAAGCAACAGCTAAACACGTTTGTCTCCTTGACCACCATGCGGGTTTTTCAACCATGAGACCAGCCGTGGGACAAGAATTCAATTTGCCAGCACCAGATCGAACAGTTTGTTTCGTTGTATAAGGAGGAAAACCATAAAAAAAAGCGTAGCACACATGTATTTGATTTAGCATTTGAGACAGCTGGTGTTATGCCCGCCTATTGAGTTCTTCTGCAAAACTTGATTCTTTCTTCTAGTAGTTAGTTTAACCAAGTTGCCGCCAGGGTTACCACATATTTATTAAGCTACGGATGATTGACTTGCTCTTTTAAAACAGCAACTGGGAGTTGCCCACAACACTGATCATCTGACAGGGTGTGCAAAGAAATCCTGCAGAAATCCTGTAGGACTTTTTACAAGCATGCTCAAGGACCTGTTGACAATAGTTGTTCAGGCAAGCATGAGCATTACTGATTCACTCCCTCTGTCCGCACATTCCTAACTAGTCTGGGCAACACTTCAGTTAAAACCCTGCTTGTCTAACCTTTTAGGGCACCGCTACTTCACCTTATCATCCATATCTCTGAAGCATTACAAACATAAGTGTTTAAGATGCATTGTTTGATATTTTCATCTGCAGATGCACCATCATAAAGGTAGAAAATTTGCTTTATGGTAATACGGCCTTGGTTCTTTTTTTCTCTAAACCTGATTCTTTTTTTCTTCTTCCAAATCAAGTTACTGTCAGATTTAATACTATAGCAAATATTTACTCATTTGTGCAGAGGCAAAGAAGAAGGGTAAATAAATAGAATATTCAGCACATCTTGATTTGATTGGCTCAATGAATCAGCATAAAAGAGGCTGTTGATAATTAATTAGCATTTGTTTCCATGGGAAACACAGGCCAGCTGGTCAATATCAGATGGGTTTCTGCCCAGTTAGGACAAGTCCTTGAGGAAGTCCATGAAAGCATTATTTACAACAACAGCAGTTGATTTACAGAGTATCTAACAATTTTCTGATGTACAGTATATGAACACTTTCTGGATGATCCATAGTGAGATCTGGTCATTTCCTACCTTGCAGGCCTAATCACTCTTTACACAATATTCATTTACCATTCTAACATAAAGTTTGTTGAGAGAATGTTGCAGGCCTAATATTTGATCAAATTAAATGAAATGACCACTTTCAGTGAAAAGCGTGTCATATATTTTACTGATAAAAACGTACTATAGTGAGAACAATAAATGAGTTCCCTTGTTTTGAATTGCCAAATATATGCTAATATTAGACAAGGTGTCAAGTCCAACATTTACTGTGCTAGCCTATTGTAGTATAACGCAGGATACAATGGATGTTGCAGGATGTCCTCATCTTTTGGTGTCTGCAATTAATTCTGCCTTTATCTAATAAGTTATGCACTTTAACTTGTGGATGTTTTCACATGAGCTGACATGTCAATGGTGGTGTTAATTGTGGCTAATTGGTTGCCGATGGTAATGACTGTGTGTGTGTGTGTGTGTGTGTGTGTGAGACTATGATAACGCAGGCTATGATAACGCCTTTTATACTGATCAGTTAAGCGCCGCTTCAGTCTTTACCACCCGGCTCTATTAAAGAGAGAGGGCAACATTAATGAATGCAATGATTTGTTAAGTTATGATATCAAGATTTGCCGGTACTGCTATCAATACTGGGTACTTGGGTGGCTTTTTTTGTGTGTGTGTGTGTGTGTGGGGGGGGGTTACATGGCTGAGTCATGGGACCAACACTGTAGAATACAGAAGTCTATTTGTTCGTGTCTAGTGCTGTTTTCCCTGCTCTGTTTTTGATATTTGAATTTGAGTAATGACCATGTTTCTACTGTTCGTTCTGGGTCTAGGGGGAAAAAATATTTCCTTGACATTTCAGGAAAAGGAAAAGGACAGCAACAACACAAAACTGAAACAAGTAGACAGGTAAGGTTAATTGATCAAAATCTTAATTAAGGTAAAGTAAGGTTTAAGTAGTAAGATAAATAATAATAATTGAGTAAAGGGAATGTGCAAATTTGAAATTTGTTAGTTGTGTGTCATTGTCGTTGGACAACAAATTTAGAAAGCACCACATTCATTGTTCCAGATTATTTTCATGCAGACGCCCTCGGCTTTGCAATAGAGGCGTTTTTTATTCAGCACCTGTGTGATTTTCCCCCATACTTCTCCATGCGTTTAAGCCTTTTAAATGCACAAGTACGGGGTCCTTCTTCCAACCAGGTCTCAGGGGCCAAAGAAATCGAAGAGCTTGGTCCGCAGTTCAAAACATGTTTGTTTATTTTTGTACCGTACACCACCACGCTCTAAAAACATCACAGGTTTGTGTCCGGGTGTCCTGACCTCAATCAGCCCCGCCCTCAGTCTAGTCAAGCTTTAGTGATCTCACTGACAATTTACACTTAAATGCTGCTAATTTCTTTGTATCCGCATGCAAAGAAGTTACATGTGCATCCAACCGGTTCCATTTAATACAAAATAGCATATTCCCCTCTAATGATCATGGTTATGGTAATGCAATACAAGATCACATATTCTCACAGCAAATTGGTCTCCCAGTAAAAATCGGATTTGGGCGGTGATCAGAAATTACCTCCTCGCCTCCCTGCCATCAATTATACCAAACTAATTAGGGTGCAGGGCAAAGAAACCTCCAAATATGTGGCTTGATTCAAGTTGTCCATTTTAGGAATTAAGCAGGAACTGGGAGTTATCTCTGCTCCAATTTCAAGGCTGTCACTTTTATTTAGGCCCCCGTTGCCTTTATCTTGATTCCTGCATTTTGTTTTAATGAAACTTGGACGTTACAAGTTAGTTTGCAGCGTCAATCACTTCAACTAGTCGTGAGGGAGTTTTGTGTCTGTGGCGTGCGTGCGTGTATGTGTGAGTGTGTGTGTGT
>OMKK01084381.1:0-11908 GCA_900302305.1 Polymixia japonica
TATATATATATATGTGTGTTTTTATATACAGTATGTGTGTGTGTATACAAGCATGTATTTGTGTGTGTTTATATATGTGTTTTTATATACTGTGTGTGTGTGTGTGTGTGTGTGTGTGTGTGTGTGTGTGTGTGTGTGTGCACGTGGAGGGAGTGGAAGGATGGACAGACAGATAACCAGTAAGGGAGGATTGTTGTGGGAACACTTGGCAGTCATCAAGTTCAGCTGTGAAACCCTGATCACTTCATATCACTTCATATCTCTCCAGTAATGACCACTTAGTTTTCATCAGAGCTCTTCCACACAACATGCACATCAATGTAAAGAAAGGCACCTTATCATTTGTATAAGATTAATATCAATATTTAATAGACATTTAATATGTTATTCATGTTTGTGTTTTAAGGGGGTAGAATTTGTCCATGGCAATTTGCAGATGATGTGCTGATAATACATTGTTTAACTGACAGATACTGATGTTATTACTTGAATAATGGGATATTTTGAGTTTATTGGCTATAAGACATATTGTAACCAATGCACAGAGCTGACAGAGGGAAAACTGTACTTATAAACTGTATTTCCAAAGTCAACGTTTAAGGAATTATGACCTCAGTTTTCAGATTGAAGCTGAAACATTGTTCAAAATCACAATAACACAACATAACAATCAGGTATTGTTATGAAATGATCCAGCACATAATTCACACACATCAATTCAACTGAACACGTGAAAAATAAGTTAATCAAATAAGTAAATAAATAAACTAGAAAAAATAGGTTCTTTGTGTACCAACAACAATATTCTCTTTTAGAAATATTTAGAATACATAACATTCCACCCTCGCCAGTAAACCCAACTGAAATACTAAAGCTAAAGTAGCTCTATTTTCAAGCAGCTTAAAGTATTTAGTAGTAACCTCTACTCCAACTCCACTGGGTGAATGGGGCTCGATTAAAATCAAGACAATGATTCAAGACAATTATTCAAGAAACTTCATTCTTTGGCAAGTGAACCATGAATTAATAAGTTGCCATTTTGTGATATTTAATACATCTACACAGATAAGGTGCACTTCCATTAGCATGTTGCGTAGCTAGCTAACAGACCCATGGCTGCGTTCCACCTTGATATTATTAAACCATTGATAAAGTCTCCCTGTTTATATAGTATTTGTACTGCTCATATATCAACCCCTAATTTACCATATATTATAGCTTTGTACTGTATGATTACACTACGATTACCAAAATCTGGGAGCTGTAATTTGAAGGATCAGCACAGAAATAATCTGCAATAAATATCACTGATATGTTCTTAGCGTAGATATAAGAATGCAAGCGACCCTTCTGATGCTCCAACACGGACGAGAGCCCAGACTAACTGAACTCGTCTCCCCCCTGAACAAGATGGGCTCGGTTCCACAAGAAACAGCCCGGCGTTCAAGGCTAAACCTATAAATCTGTCCAGCGGGGTTTGCTACCCCCATTCCCCTCGTGTAGTGATGACTAATTTGGAGCCGTTTGAGTCTGACTGAGTCTCACTAAGGCAGAGGTCACACAGTGAAAGGAGAGGCCAGACCGCTAAGCAACTTCAAGAATGAGACACAAAACTAGAAACAGGATTAAAAGTTGTTTACAAATCATCATATGTGAGAAATTTGCACCAGGGGCTTCTACTAGCAGCAGACACACCTAAACAATATAATTATAATTAATAATAATACTAATAAAAGATATTAGTATAGAAAATACCTATAGAACTTAGAATGCAAAACTCGGATAAGGACCGTTAAATAGTCTGCAGTGTATTTACAGTACAAACACGGGAATGAGAGAACAGAAGTGATGTAAAACAGAGATGCTTAATCATTCTGTTCCAATCAAGGTTACTGAAGGCAGAAATAGATGCTAGATATCCCTCCTGAACACGCCTGTCCAGACCAAGTAAACAAGACATCTTCTGTTTGCCATTTAACAATATCTGCTTAGTAGCAGGGCTGGTTGGTAGCTAAATACTTTTAGTTGAGTACTATACCATGTAAAGTTATGAGGTAGTTGAGTACCGGCATTTAATAAAATGTTACGCTTTCATTGTCCTACTTTTCAAATCAAATATCCTATGTTGTATGCTCCGCTGCATCTCGCTAACCTAGAGATTTATTACCGTCGGTATTGTGAACAAAAAGTGAACAGGACGGGAAACAAAACATGCAGTTATTTAAACAAATGGTGCATTTCTGTGACTCTGAGCCAACCGTTTTTAACATGTCAGAGCAAGAATAAATGAACCACCAACAACTTCAACATAATCCTCTGAGGTTAATACATGGAACAAGAAATGCTTCCTTGCACTGAAATGTGAGAACATTATATTGAAGAATGTTGAATGGAATACTGTGTGTACTAGCGTAGGGGTTTAGTGTTAGTACTGCTGCCTCACAGCAAGAAGCTCCTGGGTTCAAAACCAACTGGGGCCTTTCATGTGGCTTTCCTCCCACAGTCCAAAGACATACTGGTTATGTGAACTGGTGATTGGTGACTAATAAATTGTGTGTGTGTGTGTGTATGTCAGCACTGGTGTCCCATTCCAGAGTGTCTCCCTGACTTACACCCAATGCATGCTGGGATAGGCTCCAGCACATGACCCTGACCAGGACCAAGCTGTTGGATGTACTAGTGTATTCCACTAAAAGTGTCTTTAGGTAAAGAAGTCGCGCTAGCCTTCCACCACTGCTCAACAGACCTACAGGAATGTATAACATATAGTAAGAGTCCGACTATAACAAGCAGAAAACAGCACATAAATCCAGTATCAGGAAGGTTATGTGAGTCTCAGGTGTAACATAAGAGAGCATCTCCATCTAAAGGCTTAATGGCTGCCTTTAAAGCAACGCGCGTCCGTGTGTTTGCGTCCACGCTTCCATGTAAAGACAACTATTTACGCCACTGGAACCGCTCCAAGGGAGGCCGTACCCAGACTCCCGGCCCCTGCTCCTCATGTTGCGGGAGATAATCAACATAGTTGCCGTATCTCACGCTCATTATGGCCGGTACGCGCTGATCGCTCGCTGGATTTATGGAGCTCCGCGGTCACTCCCCCCTCCCTGCCCCGCCCCCCCACACTTGGCCGGGAGAGAGAGAGAGAAAAGACGAGAGGAGCGAGAGGAGAGAAGGATGAGGAGGAGTAAGAAGGGCAGGAGGGGGGGTCGGCCGAGAAGAAAGAGACAGAGGAGGAGGAGGAGGAGGAGGAGGAAGGAAGCAAGAACGGGACTTTGGAGGAGGCAGAGGAAGGAGTAGGCGAAAGAGGAGAGGACCGAGGTGAACGAGGAGGAAGAGGAGGAGGAGAAGGAGAAACGGCAGGAGAGGAGAGGAGGATAAACTGAGGAAGAGGATGAGGTGGACGGGGATGAGGAGAGAGAGAGAAAGAGATGGAGTGAGGTAGAGAGATTTATAGAGAGAGAGAGAGAGAGAGAGAGAGGTGGGGCAGAGTGAGGGAGGTATGAAACGTGTTGATAACTTTGTCAGAGAGGATGGCTGCTAGCGGTAACTCATTGGTGGTTATGGTTCTATTTCAAACAAGCACCAACTCCTTTCAAACCTCCTGCACTGTTTCCTTCCTTCCTTCCTTCCTTCCTTCTTTCCTTCCTTGAAAGTAAGAGTGCTCGAGGCAACAGCACTTGGCTGGATTTCGCCGACGCATGTCGACACCAACTTCATCTTTGTTGCAATGATTTTCTATGGAATTCGGAGTGAGATGAGATGCCAACGACTTGGCATGGCAGGAAAATAGATCTAGGTTTCCCTTTTATGGAACATTCTTGCATACAGATTCTGAGCCTGAGACCAAGCTGTGATTTATGAAAAATGTATCTTAATATTTAAGTGGGTGTTCTACACCGACCAAAAACAAATACATTGAGATACGTGGCACTGTTCTTTTAAATCTTTTATAAAATATCATAAAAATCTAGAATAAAGTAAAACAAGACTAGGTCAAAACCTAGTTATATGTCTGGACCGTGTACGGTCAATGTGCGAAATTGTGGACAAAAGCCTTGTCGCTAGAGGGCTTTTAATTTGAAACGAATACATCGGCCAACGGTGTAAGTTCATCACTCAGTCAGTGAGTCAGTCAGTGAGTCAGTCAGTGAGTCAGTCAGTCAGTGACGGACAGACATTCACGTTTATAGGGCTGGCCCTGCTGTTGCAGTCCAGCCAAAAAACATTGTCATATAGTTATATAGGTCATAGACCCATATAGTTATTTGCGTAAATTACATCACTCACGGTATAACCTATTAAAAGCTGTGGCATTGCCATGTGAAAACGAAGTACTGCTGTAAGCTAGGGGAGGAATCAGGTCTTAGAAGTGCTTAGGACTTGTCGGGTAAAGTATGGATCAGGGCGAGGCTTGCACGCACGCACACACACACACACCAGAGTCTCAAAACACCAACAGCCAATGAATACCATTCGAAACAATGAAATCTCAAGATGTATGCGTTATTAAAAACTGAAAATAAACCTTTTTATCCTGCTCTTATTATATTTTAACTATTTTGTGGCATAAAGAAGTTTATGTTGATCTGACTGCAGACACATACCTTGCTTGGTTTACTGATGAATCCTTCTCTGGGCTTGAAAAACCTGGTTTATCTTAAATAAATAGAATAAACAATATGACAATATGGCTAAAATAACACTATTTACAATCATCCGGCCTAATACCATATGAATAAATGATATAGTAATCACATAATTAATTAAAAATAAAATCTTTCTTTAGCTCCAATACGTCTCTCATGATTGTTAAGGAACTATGACTGCACTCTTCATTACTGACTGTCTGTCATGTTAGTAAGATAGGAATTTATTAAATTATTTAAGCGTATTCTACTACTGAACTCAATGTGAATTGCTCTGCTATTAGAGCTTCAGCTATATGCCTGAAATGTAAACTGCTGGCTACAGTCTGGATGACATGAGTCTGCAGGAGGTCACATACTGTATACAGTGACACAGTCAGGGTGACCTACCAGAGGGACTGAGGGAGTACGGGAGGAGAGGAGGCTACGATAAGGCTCTCCCCCGGGACGGACCAAGGAGAGGCCTCTCCGATTCCCAAAACATCCAACGCAGAGAGAAACCCTCCGAGACGTCCCATCGTCTGTGTGGTGGACTGAGAAAATAAATGGTTGGAACAGTCAATAAGAGCATTCAGTATCAAAGTATTCTATAGATAGATACAGCATTTCTGTTCCTGAACAGACAATAAACAAATCTAATCTAATCTAAGTACACACAAGGTATTGAAGTCATATGCATTCTTTGTGACAGATATAATGCTGTTGAGCGCTTTCCACTATTGATGCATAAACCTGGAGAACTTCTGCTAAAGGAGAGTCCATTTACGCTGGTTTGAACTTCAGAAATGCACCTCAAGAACTGATCTTTTGTTAACTAAATCAAATTTTCGAAAGGAACTGGAAACCGCAGCTAAAAGAAGGATTGCGTTCCAAAATGCTTCACATTAATCATAAGAACATTGCCGTCTGAAATTCATCACAGTATTTAAAAAAATATATATATGGATTCCACCTTTAACATTTCTAGTATTTTGTGATCAAGTCTCTAAAATCCTTCATTTAAATGCTTTTTTGTATAAGTTTTACTTTCATGAAAGCAGTAATTTTGTATGTGTAGTGCCAGTTTTCAAATGGTTAAAAAAAAGTTTTGAAATTAAACTTCAGAATGATAAATATTACCTTCAAAATGTATTTAAATTTTAAAGTCCTTTAAAATGGAAATACTAAAAGATGTACTTCAGTACTGAAGTAGACCAGCTTAGTCTCCACACATCATCTTGTTCATAATGTATGAATGTAGAAAGTGACTAAATATATTAGAGAGATAACACCTCTTCACTGTGATGTGGGGCGATAGAAGGTCGGAAGGTCATAACCTGTTAACCAATCAGACTGCTTGGCTGAAACCACCTGTTAAAAATCAACAACCCAGATATACTACAGCTATTAGGTTTTTGTCTTGTTGTCTCCAGCCAATCTAAGTACATTAAGACAGTTTTTGAGTTTTAAACAGAATGACTTAAGTTACTTTTTGGAGCTGAAGAACAATAGTTAAAAAAAAACAAAAAAAAACATAAAACATAAACATAAAATTTTTTAATCACACATTCTTTATTTTTCAAAAACAACAATGGTCTTATCACTACAGCCCATCCAGGTACAAACATTGAATTTGAGATGACAATTAAAAAGTCAACACTTGAAGAAACAGGCATGGCACTCTTCATCAACTGGTCACGTTCAACACGGCCACCAAACCCAGAGGAACCCTGGAGGCCTCGTTTCAACCCTCAGGATGGGCTAGATTCAGTTTAACAAATTCTGGAGTTACATATTTTCTCCAAAACTAAACAATTTAAAGTTTTTACACCCACACAATATTTGAATCAAGTGGTTTGCAGTTGATTTACTGCAAACCACTTGTTTGAATTTTTTGAATTGGTTGAATTTAAAATAACACGACTAAAGCCTGTTTCATGCTCTCTCCCAGAAAAGGGGAAATCTTCCTCAACACATCTTGTGAAACAGAATATTTTCTTTGCCAAAATAAAACGTTGTTCTCTCTTAGGACAGACCTCCATGAAAAATTTCATTTTGAGTTGGGTTTGGTTCAGGTCTGGATGTATTGGACTCAAAAGGTTCAGGTGTGAGTCAAGCTCTCGGCGGGAACACACCAACTATCTGAAGAATTACCTGAGGAACGGGACAGGGGAATTCATGGAAACATGAGGCTCAACTGGATTTTGGATTTTCAAGACAGTTGAAGAAAACAATTGATCACACTAGGTTTCATGAAGGCACAGCCAAAGCAGAGTAGTCAAACTGACTTCAGTGCTCCTGGGTGGTTTTTGTTTTGGAATGCATACTAGGAAGAATTCTTATGAATGGGACTACAATTACACAGGATAATAAATATCTTTCATCAGAATATTTATTATCACTGGAAATTACTAAGTGCCATGCTCTTCCTCCCCTCCTCCCTCCTCATCGAGCAGCTCAGTGTGTTCTCAACCATCTGTATCTTTGTGTGGTCCAAAGCGATTGGTTACGGAAAAGGCCACAAATTAATAAAATACAATGTATCATCATTTAAAACATTGTCTCAAGCAGGTCTTTCGCCTCAAAGTAATCAGCACAGTTCTAATAAGACAGTCTAAGCTTATTATTATTACTTATATTTCTTTTTAAACAACAATTAGTTGCTTCAGTGCCATTTCAAGTGGGATGATTGATCTTTCTTGTGTATTTCAGAGTTTATCATCATCATCATCACAGTGCTCAACCCAATCTGGGCTCATAAATGACATCAGTAATATCTCAGCACTTAGGGACAAGTAGTGTATCATTAGAATGATCAGTAGCATGGTAGGCACACACTTCAAGTAATTTCAGGTATGGAGAACAAGGACTCAGTATAATACGATCATATACCTAATATAGATCAATCTTTTAAAAAAACAATTAAAAAAAAAAACCAAGCACATACTGTACTTGTCACAAGATGTAATTTAAAACCATAAAAATGTTTTGATTGACTGAATGTAAAGGCTAGAATATGGGATGTAGCACCAACAATAAAAGCCAAGACTAACCAACATGTATATAATCCCAGATTAAGGGAAGGGTGCAAAGGGTACTACAAAGTGCTAACCCTAACAAATACAAACAGATAGAGTTCACTAGTTAACTCAGCAAGATGACTGCTACTGTACATCACCAATTCTGCCTGTAATTCACAAAAAACATTTCATGGTTCTTGCATATAGAATCGTACAACTACATTTCAACTACTGAAATGCAGGTAGGCTTTAGGTGAATTCATGAAAATATACAAATATGATTGACAAATATCTACTTTATATTAATTAAAAAAATATCAAAAACATGAAATGACTTCACGTTCTATATGCTTTGGATAGAGAGGTATTTCTAAACTTAATGAAAAAGCCAACAGACTGCCTTTGTATGTGTTATAGACTAGTGCTTGGATGGTTTTTAAAGGGACTCAGCATTCCATCCAATAGGGATTAAATAGGTGACGCAATCAATGACACTTAATTAAAAACGGAGTTGGGCTAGTTGGAACAAGCCCCTAAATGGCTGTAGTGTAGAGCATTGTAACATAGCTAAATAAAACTCTTTGGGAACAAGTGTAAAGCGAGATGTTTGGGCTTCAGTAGTTTAGTACCATTTGACTACAATAGTCACGACTGAGGTCAACCAGAGTAAATCACATGAACAGGCACTGGGGTTCATCATCGACCCCTCGCACAAGAACACGTACAACACACAGACCAAAGAAAAACAGCACATATGTCAGCACATCCCTGCTGTTACACTATGGCATGGGGATGGGATGGGCACAGTATTGAAAGGCGGCCATGATGGTCAAGAATTCTACTGGATTCCAAAAACAACAAGATGGCGCTGAGGACAAGACTGTTGAGAACGTACCAATACAAACCTTCTGGATCCCAGATTCATTCAACAGAAAACGCATACGTACTCAAATGACACATTACCACTCAAATCAACCACAGATACTCTCATCAGCAACACGTTACCTGAAAAAATAATAATGTTGAGCACTTTTAAAGATGTTTCAAATATGTATGAAATCTTTTTTACATTTTGAGATGACACTTTTTTTTTTTTTTACATTCCCAAAAACATAACATTAAACATCAAACTGCCAAATAGAAAAACATACCTCCATGTCAAAGGTCAAACATGGCAATTCTATTTCGTTCATACATGGTACTGTGCTTTTATCTCCCTTCATTTGTGTTTTTCATTCTATACAGAACGAGATGTAAACCAGAACGTCCACTGCTGGAGGCAACCACACCCCCTGTTGGGGTAAAAGAGACGGGCATGCCCCCTGTTGGGGTAAAAGAGGCAGCCATGCCCCCTGTTGGGGTAAAGGAGGCAACCATGCACCCTGTTGGGGTAAAAGAGACGGGCATGCCCCCTGTTGGGGTAAAAGAGACGAGTACTGCCCCCTGTTGGGGTAAAAGAGACGAGTATGCCCCCTGTTGGGGTAAAAGAGACGAGTATGCCCCCTGTTGGGGTAAAAGAGACGGGTATGCTCCCCCTGTTGGGGTAAAAGAGACGGGTATGCTGCCCCCTGTTGGGGTAAAAGCCATTTGTGCTGTAATGCTTATACAGTAAAGCTAATGAAAACCAAAGACATGTACAGATTACTGACAACATTGTGCTTCAACAGCAGCAGAACTATATTACTCCTCATGTGACACCGACGTGTCAAAGTAAAAAAACGAACACATTCAAAACACTGGCTGTGAAATGAGGCACTTCACAACTAAATGGGACTTGGTTGGTTTCGAACCCTAAACCGCTCTGCAACGGAAACTGAAATTGGAGACGGTTGTGATTGCTCGAGACGTCTTAAGCATCACTGTGAACACATTGGAGCTTTATGAACGCAATTTTAGGTACAAAAAATATGAGATGATTCAACAGAATTTGCACGTGTGCCTTGATTGATGACAGGTGTCTCCACAATGTGTTAAGTGGGCAACACACTGGTTTCCTTCATGTAGTTAATTAGGCGCGCAGATTCAGCATAGTCCCTACAAAAATAACGTAATCTGCTGAGTGTTTCCAGGCCTTTCAGGAGCGGCACGTACACTTCTGACACGTTAAAGTCCCACTGCAGTCGTCTTTTCTTCCCGTTTTTTTAGGGGGGGAAAAAAAAAAAAAAACTGTCCCCGAACGGAAGCAAGGAGCAGCGACGTGGGTTATTAGAAACCAAGCGATGCCACCAGCTGTTCTACATTCCTCAGTGAAAACGAGAGATCGTCCATTTCCTTCGCAGGAAGGAGAACAGGAAGCCGCGCGGGACGTTCACACACCCCGACTCCCGACTCGTCACGGTAAACTTCTCTCCTTCAAGCAACGTGATGGAGGCCGATGACTGATGTTTGGATCTTTGTATTTGGAGATTTATACGAGCTATAGCAGCAGCCGGGAAAGCAATTATTAAACAAAGGCCCATGTGAAGCAATCTGTACACATCACAGGAACTGAGGCTGTCAAAATAAATCTTACTTTTATGCCTTTCATCAAGTTTCTGTCTAGCCGGAAATAATCATCTCTTTATATTATACTCTCTTGTACATATATTGAGATTCTCTATAAAAATAATAGGACACTTTATTTACACGTCTAATCTTCACTCTATTCACTACCTGATTCTTTTGCTCTTGTCAAGCAGAATGACTTGGATCCGTTTTCACAGAGAAGCAGCTCCTTGTGCGCGAGTAAACGCCTCCGTTCTCTCAACTCAAAAGCTTTAACAGGACATTCGGAGAGATCCAGAAGTCTTCAGGTGAGGTCGAGGGTCTTCGCTGTGAAGAAGGGACACCGCAGGACGTAAACACAGGTATTTGTTTTATCCCCAACTTGCATCAATAGAAGCTGTCACTTCATCACCGAGTGTTTCAATAGGGGCGTTCGTTGCTCAGTTCCAGCCCCCCAAGTTGTGATTTGAAGGGATTCAGTTGAGAAAATGAGAGACGACAAATCTCAATAAAACATACCTACTCTGCAAACCAATAGTGCAGTTCATTAGCCTTTTCTGTATTTATAATGAAGGGATTCTGGCATTTAAAATAAAGAATTAAAGAAAAATAAAACCACAACTTAGTGGTGCGTCACCTACACTACTTTGCAGAGCTTAGGGATAAAACTCCCATTTTCCACTGTCGATGCTCCAGACCTACAAGGAGTTCATCCTGCCTCTCAAGCCCCTGCAGAGGCCTTCTCCCCCAGGGAGAGAGAGTCCAGCTCAGGGTGGATGGTAGTCGGATTTGAATCAGTGTGTGTGTGTGCGTGCACGCGTGTGTGTGTGTGTGTGTTGAATTAGGAGAGCACAGGGGGAATCACAAGGCCGTCTCCTGAACCGTGTGCGCCGTCAGTCTACAGGAAGGCTGGGGAGTCGCAGTTTCCTCGTCTCCCTCGTCTAGTTGGTCTCCATCTGTTCTCCGGCCCTCCTCTAGCTCCTTGTCCTCCGTGGCCGGCTCCTCTTTGGGGTAGGCCGAGCCGTTCTTCTCCTTCTTGGCCATCAGGTAAGGCTGTGTGTTTACGTCTTTGGCCTGATGAGCATAAAACAGGCAGTGAAATCTCAAAAAGAGGACAAGGCACAAAGCAGCTGGGTACGTTTACACGCACACAATAGACAACAGATAAAGGCGATAGCTCGCAGTAACGCGATTTTCTCTGATAACGCAGGTTTGCGCGAATTCATTTGATAGTCTGGTTAGTTTAGTCATCTCCTTATCGGACAATGTCAAAACATTCTGTCAGGTCATGTTCATATGCTTACAGAACAAGTTAATGTAAGAGGTATTGTTCTTAATGCTAGCTTAAAGCAGAAGATGCTGTGATAAAATCACGCAGCCTGTTCCACTTGAGTGTCATCATGTTGTCATTCGTGTCAACCAACTGACACATATTCATTCAGAATACTGAATGAAATCAGACAAAGGTGTATACACGATACAAATAAATAAAATAAAATAAATAAATCTTCAGCAGAAATCTATTTTGTTAGCAGGGTTGTGGTTGGCATAACTCTCGATTACAACAACCAGACTAAGGCGTTTACATGACAGTTACAATAGTATAATAGGTTATGACCGCATTTCTACGGTTGGTGGAAACATACCCACAGTGTGGATGTACCATCTGTAAACAGTGACAGTACCTTGTGCGCCAGGGGGGTGACGCAGCACAGCTTCTCTCTGTAGCGCTCAGGCAGGAAGAACAGCAGGTTGCCCAGGACTGGGTACAACGTG
>OMKK01084387.1:0-11946 GCA_900302305.1 Polymixia japonica
GCCAATAAAAAGATTTTGCTGCTTTTCTACCAATCAATTGTGCAGAGTGTAATGCTGTATGGGAGTAGTGCTTGGTATAGCTGTCTGTCGGTGCAGCTTAAAGCTAGACTGGGCAGGTTAGTCCATATTTGCTCTAAAATTGTAGGACAAACACTGGAAACAAAGTTTCAGGAGGCCCACAGACGTAGAATCCTGTCTCTAGCACGTAGGATAATATCTGACCAAACGCACATTCTTTTTAATGAATTTGAGCTGCTGCCGTCAAATAGAAGATTCAGAGTCCCACAGGCTCGCTTAAACAGACTGAGGAACTCATTTGTGCCCCAGGCGGTCAAACTGTTGAACCAGGCTAGAGGCTCGAGATAGGGACTGCAGTCAATTTCCTTATTCTTGTCTTTGTTATTGTTTTATTTTGTCTACTATGCACTTTTGAGGATGGTGTTGGTCGTCGTTTTGCACTGTTGTATGTATCAATGATCTAGGTTGTTGTATGGTGTTGTTACATCATGTATATGAGGAACAAGTGTCTGAGGATGCAAGACAAATTTCGGACTCTGTCTGACAATAAAGTAATATCTTATCTTATCTTATCTTAAATCATAACAGTAATAATGAATTGAATGCAGGGTGATCATTACTTTACCAGCCCAGATCAATCCTTAGTGGACTGATAAGTTACACTTTGCTCATGGCCAAACAATTATTGATTGAGTAATGTGAGTGTCTGAGACATTAATTGCTAACAGTCTCTGGTTGTAGTGAAGCTGCCAGGAACTAAGTCCTAATTGTAAAGGATGTTCCTTCCCTCTCCTTCCTGTCATTCTTCCTCTTTCCTACTCAGTTTTCTGCAGATGTATTTCTTGAAATCTCCTCTTGCAGTTTAAAGTTCTGCATCAACAAGAGCTCGACGGAGCGCAACGTGTTGGCAGAGTCAGTGTCGTGAATCTTAGTCGTGTTGAAAGACAATACTGAGTGAGTACCCAGCCTTCCTGGGAGACGGAGACAGCCGCTGTGGATTGATCCCAGATGAGAAAGTAATGCTTTAGTTTACAGTTATATTATTTGTTACACACGTCGCTCTACTGGTGCCAAGGGTTCTCTTGTTACTAGTTTATCTCTAATTACAGAAACTGGACCTCGTTATTTCAGAAATGGTACCCAGGGGTGTGAAGGGGAGGATGGGGGGTTGGTGAAGCAGGTGATGTACTGTATCCCGGAATATGGTTCAAAGGAAGAGTCACCATTTGACAATTAGCGGGTTATCTTTGAACAAAATGGCCGCTTTTTTAAGAACATTTTAACTGTTGTCGAATATCCGATTGCAGCCCCCTTCCCCTCCAGTTTTAATTAATGAGAAAAAATAGATTAATTAGCCTAAAGTCACTGTACAGTTTGTTTGTTTACGAGCAAGGTCATTAACCAGCATTCCCTGGTGATGACATCACAAACGAGGCTCATTAAGATGTCTCCCAGGAGTCAGAGAAGCAGGATCCTTCTGTGTGCGATCTCTGTGCCCTGTTTGATACTAACTGCACTTTCAGGGATTAATATGCATTAGACGAGGCATCAAAATGTGCCGGTAGCTCAATTCATCATCCAGTTTTCATACAAAACCATGTAAGTTTGTAAGGAATAAAGGGTCTCATAGAACTGTCAAACAAGACTGTGTTTCTATGCACCTCAAACAGGGAGATAACTATGAAGTTATGACACGTTATGAAGTTATGATGAGCTGTGTGCATAGATCCCTGTGTCCTTTGAGTTACCCACTAACCTTCTTGCAGTCTTGACTCCTTTGCAATGTAATAGTTTCATCCAGTGGCAATATGATTGAAGAAAATCATTAAATAAAAGAAAAGAAGAGTATAATTAGTTTTAATTGTTTTTTGGCTGAATAAAATGTTGATTTTTCACATCCATTTTTTAAATAGCAATTCACTCATTTCACCCTCTCTTCCAACTTGTCCAACTTTTCCCTCCACAGAGGTAAGTCTTAAATTCATTGATAATTAAAAAATATATTTTGTTTAAGCAATGTTTCTTGTTGCTGTCGCCCGGCCCACATGTTTCCTCCAGGAAATGCACCTTTTGGGTTTTAATCTGATGTTGTGAACATCTGTCTGCCAGTCACAAGAGGTCATGTAGAGGTCATGTAGGACCATCTCAGGCTGAGGTCAGGCTGATTGCGAGGCTGGGTTGGGCTTTGATACACCGAAGTCTGTGGAGGGGAAACGTTAACAAAGGGATGATAGTCAAGTCAAGTTTATTTTTATAGCCTTTAATCACATTACAGTCTCAAAGGACTTCACAAGCCCACGATTAACAGAGGAATTAAACAACACCGCCCTTGACCTTGACCCTCAATCGGACAAAGAAGAACTCAGAGAAAAAAGCCTTGTTATGAAAAAAGTAGAATAGAAAAGAAACATCGGGAAGGGCTGCAAAGGAGAGGTCCCGCTTCCGGGACGGTCAGGCGTGCAATACAGGTAGGTAGACCGCCCACACAGACAGAGACGCAGGATGAAGGTTGACGTACAACCAAGCGCATATAGCAGGAATGATGCCTGTCTATAGGCTGCAATCCCAAAAACATTTGAAAGTTTCATAATACCTTTGAGTGGGCCTTGAAATAGCGTAGCCACACACCCTGTTAAACCTGTAATAGCGCACACGGGTCTGTACTGTAGCGAAACGTCCACTGGGGGGCAGTGTTTGAAAACACAATCCCTTACTACGTACTCTAATGATGGGCAACTTAGATGGATGCGGGCAAAAGAATAAGATCGCTTTGAGCAGGAAAATACACTTTATGAAACCCACATAACGATATTTATGTAACGGTGTTATATATTTGTACACTCGTAAAGACATAACAACACACATTAAGAATATAATATTGGGGCAGTTTACATCAGTTCACTGTGGTAAGATTTACAATCCCAGGTAGTCTCATCTCCTCTGTTGCTGTAACGCACTGAATTACAAATATGAAGGGAAGATTGTTATATTGTTGAGATATATCTCAGAAATAAACAGTGAAAATAAAAAAGTCACATTATCTTCATAGACTCTAAGGCTCCAAAGCAACATCCAGGTCTTCTTCTACTCTACTAAAGGCGTCGCATTCTAGACGCGTATTATAGGTTAAATGTAATTAAACCTGGAGAAAAACACTGGTTTAGATGAGACGAGAGTCAAACAGGCAAGCTGAATAGATGGGCTAAGCTCCAGTGACCACAATGCTCATTGGAGAGAGTTAAAATTGTAAGACAAGTCCACGATCACAAATAATTAAATGTAAAGGATCAAATTAAAATAAATGAATAAATATAGCGAAATGCATGCATATGGAGGAAGTAATGTAGAGATATGCGTAAAAATATACATACATGCATACGTAACAGATTTATTTTTACAAATCTTACACACAGAATAGACTTAGATTTTATGAAGATCAGCAGTTGTGTCACTGCTTTGTGGACATGGCATGTTCGCCGAAATTAGAAGTTAGATATCAAGTTCAAAACCACGACTACAATTGTACAGCGTCACCTTTGGGTGAAATTAGTTTAAGTGAATGAAATCCAGGGCTCGCTGTGCAAAGACGGCAGTAAATTGAAAGTCGGGATGCATCTGTGGAAGACAGATGTAATGAGATATTAATAGTCACGACTTTTATCACGTCATGAAGGCAGCTTCAGAAACAGTGACAAAGGGAACAAAAATGCAAAGGGAGTCAGTATCAATTCCACATTTAGTCAGAAAATGTGAATTAAGTCTAGATTTTTCCTTTTAGGCGAATATGGTGGGATAATTTAGATATTTAGGCCTATCCCTAGTAAACGACAGGCTGGGGGTGGTGGAACTTTGGTACCAAATAAGGAAAATAGGTAAAGTTGCTGTTGATGCTGCTTAACTACGTTTCACTATTAGTGACGACACAGCGCTGGTACGTGATCCACCCTGCTGTTAAAGGAGCTATATACGACATTCAGCCACTAGATGTCGCACTAGAGCACCAGCATCTAAGACCAAAACAAATGTTTTGGACAGAGATGCTGGACTATTCTAAGTAGCCTATTGAGAGTAGTACACTAACACTAATGCACTAACATGCACTAAAACACACTAACATGCACTAACATGCACTAAAACACACTAACATGCACTAACATGCACTAAAACACACTAACATGCACTAACATGCACTAAAACACACTAACATGCACTAACACACAGTAACATGCACTAACATGCACACGCGACCGGACCGGCTACCAAAACAAAGAACAGAGAAGCTGGGATTACAACACACACAGAGGAAGTGTGACTTCATTCTCTGCTCAGGACGACATTACTCCACTATATCTTTACATAGCAAGTAGTTGTTTGCTGCTATATTAATATTAAAAATATCATATATAGTACCTTTAAAGAAGCAGAGTCCAGGGTTTATAGATAAAGCACTGGACTCGAATCTTTTGCAATTAAGTTGAAGAAATCCAGTCCAATTCACTTATGCTCACAGTGATTAAAGCTATGGACTGCATACATTTCTGCGAGAGAGAATCCTAAAATCATATTGACTGTGTCTATAATGGAGAACAAGCCAGGGAAGTGATTAGGTACGATTTAGTGCAGCAAAGAAAGATGAAAGATTCTGAAATGCAAACAGATGCCAGCCCACAACTTATACAGTCCTGGCAGATATAATGAGAAGTATGATCCAACACTGAATGAGCTGTTTACTTTGTAGAGGAAGATGAGACAGATAAAACATGTGGAAGGGGAAAGTCACATTGAATTTACAAGCGGGACTTAACGACGAGGCTTGAAAGCCAGGATGCTCCCAATGGAAGATGGAGGCAGTGGGTTTGTAGTCCCGTCCACAACCGTCGTTTCTTCAGGGAGTTAAGGATCCAGTCACAGCTTATAGGGCCATAAAGACAGCTTTAGAGGCAGCCAGAGATAGCAGCTGGTAGCTTTGTCTAGATAATTAGAGTTTTGGCCCAAGGTATGTAAAATTACCTCACTACTAAGATCGGAGAGCTAATTTATCACATTAGGGCATAGTTATACTGGATAAATTGTGTAGTTATACTCTATCCACAGCTCCTGGCAGAACTGGTTTTATATAACTTCACTGTTTGCTGATACAATGTAATTTCTGAACTGCAGAGCAGGCTGTTTTAAACCAGCAGGGAGTCGTCCCTTTCGTCTATGACTGTTGGTACAATGGTGGGGTATCTAAGCTAACGTGTTCAACAGCCCCGCTAACGCCTGACTGTTGGCAAATTGTGGTTTCTGAACTGCTGAAAGGACAATCAGAAATGTCATTTAAAAAGTACAAAAACGTACAGGCATTTATCCTCGTGATATTCGCGCAGAGCCACGACGCGACGTATTACAGAACGTACGATCATATCGCGCTATACGTTGCCGCAAGGACAAACAGGACCTCGCTTACAGCGAGAGGTGCAATTCAAGACTATCTGCTGGACATTGAGATTCAGCGTTCAATAGTATTTTAGCCACCCGGCATACTGTATGGTTTAATAACAATGTGTGAGTGAACAGTAATCACATTAGTCTAGTCCACCATGAGGAAGTTATTCTAAATAGAATAAGATGCATTAAATCAATTATTAGAGTTGATGGGCCTACATTTGTGGGGTTCAAAAGTAGCATGTGTCCGGTCTGAAGTACACAGGATTGTGGAGACACTGTAGCGACAGAAGATGGCGCACAAATCGTTCTTTGGTAATAGCGTAGCTCCACTTGAATGGTGAGGAGTCCAGAGATTACGGGGCCTCGCAGGGGGCGTGTCTTAGGAGGGCTGGCAGGTGTGGGAAGACGCTGTTAAAGTGGTCAATATCGAAGATCTCCAGTTTCGTTGTCTTTGGCGGCACCTGTGGTGAAAACCGGTAATTGCAGGTGTATAATTGGACTTCACTTCAAAGGGAAAACAGGTCACCAGCGCTTAATTGGATGCGTGGAGGGGAAGTCGCCACAGACACCCAGTTCTTAATACTCATAATACTGCAAATACAAGGGATTTCATCAGTGGGCCATAGGCTCAATCACCATCATGTTACCTCATTCAGCGATAGATAGTGACTTAACAGACATTTATTTAAATGAAAATCTTCGGAGATCTTCGAGATTGCCACTTTAAAGGAGTGGTACTCTCTCCCTGAGGAGAGAGCTTTCAGGGCAGGGTTGGCAGGGTCACTGGCAATCCTAGTGCCCTTTATTTCACCCTGGTATCATGTTGTTACTTGATGGACGACAGTTGACAGCCAACGGCTCCGCAGGAAAAAAACCAAGATGCTGGAGCTTGTGCAATAAAGAGGAGGCGGAGCCTAACCAGGATGTAATGGAGGATGGAAGGATCACTGCTCCACAAAATTGGGAGCAGGATTGGTTGTGAAACATTTCATGACGGTGCCTGGAAAGGTACATGACCTTGCTAGGCTCAGCATTGAGGCAGTGTCAGGTGACCCACTGGTCTGTTGTTGAGAGTGATTTTAATTGCGGATATGATTGGGTGAGATGTGCTTGTTTATAAGTCTTATTTCAGTGCAGGTTTAGTCAGTGCTGAAAGTCTGAATAGAGGGTGTCTGGTTCTAGGACACCAGAATATACTGTCAAATCTTATTGGGGTGTCTTGGACCTAATACATTTTTTATGGGAGGTGTCCACTCAATAATTAACTTGATAATGCTCATGCACTCTATTTTAACACCACAAGAGATGGCTTGTTTTCGTTGCCTCTCGTCTTCAGTAATACAAAAAAAAAAAAAAAAAAAAGTAAAAAAACGGTAAAAACTGACGAAGTTCGTTTTTCTCGACTTCAGTGCTGCGACGAGGATTCTCTGAAACCTAACGACGACGTTCGCGTTGCAAAGTCACGGCTGATGGTCTGACGGTAACACTGCGAGGTGCGCTGTAAGAGCACTGAGAACAGTCCAGGAGATGGTAGACAGCTTGTCAGGGCAGCTGGTGTTTCCTCTGAGCGTAACAGAGGCCAATGTCATGAGGACCGGCGGCCGGAGGATCAGCTCTTGCTCTCAAGTGAAGGATAGCATGAAATATTCACACTGCTGAAACAGCACTTTTTTTCTTCCCCGCAGCCTTTTGAATGAGTAGCTACCCGTCAGACGCGCGCACGCGCACACGCACGCACGCACACACACACACACACACGCACACACTCACTGACAGCTAATTAGCAGAGTGACAGTAGGTGGTTGGGTGGTTGATTCCTGGGATGCGCAGCCAATGAACACTGGACATTTAACTCAATAGGAAATTTAGATGTAGCTAAAGCTCTTATGTGCGCTATTCTGCCTCTGGGGGAATGACAACAAGTCGTTAGAGTTCAAAACAAGCTGGATGTTCCTCCTCCCCGGCGGCGCCTCTTCGTCGCTCCTGTCATTACAAACATTACACGCAAGGCTCTATTATTTATGCCAGTCAGGGTTGCCAGGTCCTGCTAAAATTTCAAGCCCAAAGACCGTTCAAAATCTGCTCCAAATGTGCTAAAAGTAGCTAAAAAATAAGGATTTCCCAATTTGGCCAATGTTTTAAAATGAATAATATTTGGAGTTTGTTATAATAGCAAAATAATAGAATAACACATTTTGATTCATTCAGGTTCTGCCAGTAACTGAAACCTTTATTATAACTACCCCGCTTTTCTCATCTCCTCTATCGTCTAATAATTGTAAAATATTTGAAACTTACAAATCGCGTATAAATCCTCTGAACGAACATGTCCTATAACATAATGACATTCTGTGATGTCACAGGTTGAGTGACATCACAGAAAGTCGTTCAGGTTGTAGAGTTGGGCGTTTCCTTTAAACAGGGCACCGTGTGCGATTTGATTAACTCATAACCGGGTCCATGTTTGATCACGTGATCTCGTCTAATTGGGGCAGAGAGCCTGCCCTCCAACCGGATGACATCATCATTTCTCAAATGTCCTTGATCAAGACACTAGAGGCCCACTGGCTCCAGGGGTGCTGTTCTATAGTGGACCACGACCTCTGACCCCCCTGGAGGGGGCCAAGTAAAGGAAGAGAATTTCCCCCGCGGGGATCAATTGTGTCTCATTATAATCCGCTAAATATTACATTACTAAACAGCTCAAGTAGCCATGTTGGATATTCTTCACTTTGTATCAATACATTACATTACGCAAATGTTAAGTCTGTCAAGCACTGCAGATGTTATTACAAGACAAACTGTAACGGTTCTCACTTCTCCTCTTCAAAATAACTGTTGTTGCAAGTATCAGGTCGAGTGTTGGCCAGTACAAACTGGACTGTAACGACCTCATCGACACATCCTATACATGGACACGCAAGACCAGAAGCAATAGTGAGATGTATCATACAACCCTGTATGTAATTAATACAATTTTGCTACTTGATAACAGCATGAAGAATGCAACTCTCTTACTGCTGAGAAAATCTTGAAAAAAATAATATTGTTGTTTCCTGAAGTACAAATGGAAATCTTGACCTTTGACTGTTTCTCTGTGCAGAAGCATCACAAACAACCGGCTGAGTGTGTGTGACTGGAGAACTCGCTCAACGGTGCAGCCCTCAGCAAAAGTAATCAAGTCTTGCTTTTATACAGAAGTTATGAATATGGATTTAAAAAATGTGTAACTTTATTTGGTAACCTCCAGGTGGAAACAATGATTTAAGGCAGAAATGGTAAATAAACGTGGTAAAATGAAAGTAAAGTATGAAATTCATTGATGGTGAAGATCAAGTCTAGTGATAAAATAATAAAATATGTTTATTTTATTGAAAAGAACTTTGTCTTGGAATACTGCAGGCACGAGAGTAATTTTTGGATAATTTATTTATTGATTGGTTATTAAAAGGAACAATAGCAAAGCATTCAACTTGCAGATAAAATAGCCTTTTATTGTGGCAAACAACCAACAAATTGCAGCTCATTTGCTATAACAATCATTAATAATCATTAATTGAAACTTCACATCCTGCAGTTTTCACAGTTTACCAATCTACTCTATTCACATTATATACAGAAACATAAAATATGTTAACAGAACGCACAGTGTTGTCAGGAATAGTAACTAATAATAGCACCTAACACCAACTTCATCTGAGAACATCATCATACATCCACTTTGTATCATATCTACTTGACAAAGATTTAAAAATGAAAACAGTTAAACCAGGACAATGGAATCACCAATAAAATGCTTAACATGTCTGGGTGTTGCTTTCTTGCCATTTATTTCCAATTTTGTACAGTTAGTAAAGTAATATTACAATTTTAATATACTTATTCTTCATTTTTTTAAGTGCAAAAAAAAATAGTTTGCACACATGCAACCAAAATCTATATGAAAAGTCATACATCATAATATAATACACAAGATAATACATCATATCTGGATAATAATAATTCACAGTTTTGCTATTGGCAGTTGTTGAAAACAGTTGACTGGTGTGACGGTTTCTCTTAAGGTTTTCATGCTACATGCACTATTCTGCTGTTGAGAGATGTTAAACACATTTCCACAATTAATTAAAGTTTAATTATCAATTTCATTGAACAAGTTCAATTTTGACACTTTTCCCTAATTGATATAATGGATTCTAACCAGCGTTGCCATAGCAAGCGTTTACCATCTTCTGTTGCCATTTGAGAAGTTAACCCTATTCTATTTAAGATAGCAAACCTGCAGAAGTGAAGGGAAGGCCTTAGCTGAAAACCCAACAAAGTATGACATGCAGCGTCTCTGGCCTCGTCTACCCAACAACCATACGTTTAACCCCGCTGTCATGTGTAGTAAACAAAACCTTTTTGATTTAAACCTTTACCTTATTGACCCACATGCCATCCACGAATATTGACTATGATGGTGTAAGTTTCACTTTCCTGAAGAGCGCAACGGCTCTAGTTTTAATCTCTTTTGTTTTCAAGGAGTATATGATGGGGTTAAGGCAGGGTGGAAGACACGTGGACAGAGACAGACTCAGCACACGTTGATCCGGATCAATCAGTCCCAGATAGAGCCCAACCATGAAGATGGAAAGAACGGGAATGTAAAATATAGCGACGAGGATGAGATGTTCAACGCAGGTGGCCAAAGCTTTCACCCGACTGTCCAATGATTTCATCCTGAACACGGTCACCAGGATGGCGACGTACGACAGAATAATGACACTCAAGGGGCCAAGAAGATTCACCAAACTGAAGGCAGAGGACACGGCCCAGTGCAGAGTATTATCATTACATGCGAGTCTAAATACAGGCGCGTAATCACAGAAGTAGCTGAACACTCTGACGGAACCGCAGAAGGAGAGTCTGGTCATTATCGACGTGCAAAATGCTGAAACGCTCAGACAGTAAGACCAAGTCAACCCGACTATACAGGACATGCTCCACATTGTGTTGAATGCATGTTGACGCAGAGGGAAGCATATTGCGATTAAACGGTCGTAGGCGAGTATAGCGAGCGCATATGATTCGAGCGGCAAATAAGTATAGTACATAAACATCTGTACCAAACACAAGTTGAACGGCACGAAATTGTCTTTAACGAGAAATATCTTGATCATACTGGGAATAGTGCAGGTGTTCAGGATTAAGTCAATCACTGCGAGGTTGCCAACAGCCAGGAACTTTGGAGTGTGCAGACTGTGGTTAAAGGCAATTATGGAGATCACCAACATATTGAACAGGACCGTAACCACATACACAAACGCTAGAAAGATGAAGTAGAGATTGACGTGGGGTAGCGTCTCAAACCCGATGATATAGAAACCAGGAGGATGGATCACAAGTGAGCCGTTGTCAATAGTCCTGAGAAAGGACATAGTCGAACTGTCCGCCTTGCCTCCTAAAGGACGCTCCTCTCCAACCTAAAGAGGAAAGATTACATAGCGTATCAAATTCACACTTTTTAACAGAATATGTCAAATGACCATGTACAATAGACTTCAAGTCAGACACCAGTTACAAGGTAAACGCACTTAAAGAAAATGAGCATGCTCACCAAATGGTCGAGGATCGTTTTTATCTGTATTTGTGATTTAATGTGCGGTCTCCAAAAGCACCCGCGAAACATCTTCATCTTTGACCTGTGTCCACTGGAACATATACTCTCTGTTAACCCCCAGAGACACCATGCAGGCAGGCCCCCCGCGACAAAATGATCCCTGTGACGCAGAGATATTTACGCACCACACTGGCGCAAGTAAAGTAAAGTAGCACACAGTATCATTTAAATTATTAGCACACACATGATCAACCAATGCAACATTGATTATCACCGATTTTCAGTCACGCTGCAGTCAATCTTCTTCTCACAAACAGACAATATGTTCTCAACTACTGTCGTGCGTTAAACGGCATTATCAAATATATCATCAAACCATAATATAAACAACCTTATCAACCAACCAACCAAATCTTATTTAGGCCTATTGCTTATTTAACAACGGGCATATTCAGCATTTCAAAAATACCACAAGCTAAATGCCATGCCAGAAGCCGTGCGTAATCTGTGCGTAATTGCAACTCCCGTCTCCAGGAATCGTTTCTGCTGAAGAATGATGTGAAGGGCAAATATAATATTTGTGCTGTAAAACCACTTGGTTAATTGGTTTAATGACAAATATTGCTAAGTGAGAAAGAATATGGATACATATCTAATATCAGATGATGACAAATATTCAAATACTGAGCTAGAGTTATTGTACCACTTGGACCACGTGAGGGCCCCCACCCTGGACATCAACCCCCCCAGGCTAATCTAATAAAGATTTTAAAAACTGTAGAAATTTAGAAATTGTGCGATAACCTTCTGATTCATATTCAGTTAATCCATGGAGACTGCGTCCTAATTTGTCCAAATTTATTCTGCATCCAAAACGTCCAATTATTAATTTCAAT
>OMKK01084388.1:0-10079 GCA_900302305.1 Polymixia japonica
CCCCTCCCACAGCTGCAGTACTGAAGTATGAGAACAACGTCATGAACATCCGACAGTTTAACTGCTCACCCCATCCCTACTGGCTGCCCAACTTCATGGACGTCTTCACTTGGTCCTTACCCTTTGTTGGAGAGAAAGGTATTCAGGGGTTGTATAACTAAGGTTTCTGACATCAATCTGTGAAACACTTTTATATCTTTGAAAGTTGAGCAAAACAGTGTATACTTTCGTATTTACCTGTTATGTTTTTTGTACCCTTCAATAATTTTCCAGTCACAGAAATGCTGGTGAATGTGCTGAGTATCTGCTCCGATGATGAACTCATGAATGATGAAGAGGAGATCTTTGATGGTAAGAACCGTTAAAACAAACTAGAACTACCCAGCTCATGAGGATGAGGAAATCCATGATTCACTAGGGGTTTTGTGCTTCACAGAGTTCAAACTACTTGAAAATAACAGCAATGCACTTTGAATTGATAGCAAGTCCATTTGCACTGGAAACAAAAGAGAGCCACATTGTACTGGTTATGTTTTAAAGCAGCAACAGACAAGATTGTGAAATTTTGGCGACCCCTTGAGTTTCCTAGCGGTATTTTTTTTTTTACATTGCTGTCACAAAGACAAACCAAGCTGCTGATGCTGTTTTTGTTTTTGGCCAGCAACTACACAATTTGTTTACAAAGCTCAGTGAAAAAATAAGCAAGACTGTCAAAAGAAGAGGATTAAACACGTTCACAGAAGAGGCTCTTTCTGTTTTGGTTGGCACACTTTCTTTGTGCTGTATGTCCAACCTTCTATTTACCCAGGAAGGTTTCTAGGGAACCAGTCTTGATGGCAATTGTGTCATTCTTCCATAACCATTACAATATGCAATCAAAATGTATTTTATATGTTAAAGCAAAAATCCTGTCAGTAGTAGCTTTAAGCAATGACATGTATCTGAGACCATACAAATATCCGTAGCACCCAACTGACTTATACCTCTTAAAATCAGCTCTCCCAGTTATTGTTATATTGTTAATAAATAAAAGCGTTCTCAATATGCAGGTTAGTCAAAACAGTACAGAGTTATCAGTTGTTAATCAGTTGCTATTATTGCTGTTGGACACAGGTCTTGCCCTCAAAAATCAGGTATTCATGGGAGATGGTATTCTGTACTTGAAAAAATCGGTTCCAATTTTAAGAAACTTGAAAATGATTTGGAGATATAGTTGGCTAGAGATATATCTGGCCACAGCCATGCGCCGTGGTGCAATAACACGCGCCCAGTAATTGGCATACAGCCAGTACAGATACCTGTCAATGTTTGCCCCAGGCTACTCACTCCAGATAGCATAGCACATAGGTACAACTTGTAAACCACTACCTGATGGAGCCAAGTGGATGTGTGGTGGTCAGAACAAAAACATGTGTGGTAAAGTCTCCTATTGTGGGCGATCAACTTAGAATTACTGTGTGAATGACAAGTACAGACAAACCATTATCTAAATGAGGGTTTGGGGTATTTGAAGTGCTTTCAACTATTGAGAGCTTAAGGGAAAAACAGTGACTGCAACCGTAAGAATTCTACCCTCTGGAATTAGTAGTTCATGTAGAAGAGGCAAATAAACACTATTTTGAGTTAGACCCTTTGCTCTTGTTGGATGATTGAACCAGGCATTGAACAAACACAACCTGGATTTGGATTTGTCTCAAAATCATTGTTCTTTTTATGGGCAAATTTAGCCACAACTCAATTTATAAAACTGTCTTAGTGAATGAGATGGAAACCAAGTACTTTTATATATATTTATTTGTGTGTGTGTGTGTGTGTGTGTCTGTATTTCTTGTGTTAACACACAACAATCTTTCTTCTTTTGCAATTTACCCACATACGGGAATCATCACCTCTGACCTTAAAGACCTCTGTGGTTTCAGTAATTCTCTGAATGAATAGAATATAGATATGCACTACATCATTTTTGTTTTCTCGTTAGCCTTGCCTTCTCAGTAGCCTTGGTATTGGTACTTGAATTACTTGGTAATTACTTGTTTGTCATTGTAGCCAACGCAGCTGCAGCACGCAAGGAGGTGATCAAGAACAAGATCCGTGCCATTGGGAAGATGGCCAAGATGTTCTCAGTTCTCAGGTGTGTGTGTGTGTGTGTGTGTGTGTGTGTAGGGTGTGTGTGTCTGTGTGTGCTGTCAGTAGAGTCCAGGTGGTTATAGTAGCAGTTTCATGGTTGAGTTGGGATGGCGGGAGTATTCTGACCTGCTTGTCTTTCTTTGTGTCTGTTGCAGAGAGGAGAGTGAAAACGTTTTGACCCTCAAGGGTTTGACGCCCACCGGCATGCTGCCCAGCGGAGTGCTCTCTGGGGGAAAACAGACACTGCAGAGTGGTGAGGACAGGCCTCTACTCTAGCCCTGACTCCATCCCTGTTCTTTACCCTAGATTGTTCCTCTCTCTCTCTCTCTCTCTCTCTCTCCTCTCTCCAAGCACTGTGGCCAGCCTCTA
Source organism: Polymixia japonica (assembly GCA_900302305.1). Classification (NCBI taxonomy): domain Eukaryota; kingdom Metazoa; phylum Chordata; class Actinopteri; order Polymixiiformes; family Polymixiidae; genus Polymixia; species Polymixia japonica. Next base: position 2,497 of record OMKK01084388.1, read on the forward strand.
AAGCTGCTTCTAACTGTTTCCTGAGTGGTATAACTTAGTCAGCCCATCTCAGCCCATTTTACTTAAAATAAGTATTTTCACTCTTCATGCTGAATGAAGAGTGCTCAACTCAACCCCCATCTCTCTCTCTCTCTCTCTCTCTCTCTCTCTCTCTCTCTCTCTCTCTCTCTCTCTCTGTCAAAATCGTACTACTTCTTTGTTTTCATATTCCCACTCCGGTCCAAGTTTCCCGAAGCGCTAGAGATCACACACCCTACACTCAGCAGCTTAACACATACACAGAGAGACCGCACCTTGATCTTTAGCAGGCTTGGTGAATTATTTTCCAGTTTCCAGGGGCCCCTAATCCGATGCATGCAAACAGGGGGCCAAGCCCTGTGGTTCCTTCCTGCAATTCCCTGTTGGCGCTCCTCTAAGTATGGCTGCACTGCTGGTGTACGTGCATATCTTACTGGCCTAATCCTAGCTGCTTTCCTCTAGGGCTGCACTCCACATTTGCATGGCTTTGTCAGGAATAACCTGCTCCCCTCCTCTCCCCCCAGCCACCATCGAGGCCATCGAAGCCATCGAGACAGAAGAGGACGGAGAAGGTAAACCTGAGTAGCCCTTCCCAGCCCTCTCAAAAAGATGTCGGGGTTTCCTGATGAACCCTGGTGAAGGCTTTTTGACGAAATGTGTTGGTTTTGACATTGAAGTGTCATTCTTGGCTGGACCGCAACAGCGGGGCCCAGTAAACACGAATGTCTGTCACTCACTAACTCACTGACTGACTCACTGACTGAGTGATGAAGTTACACCATTGGTCAGCCAAGTGTTGGAGTTTCCCCACTGGCCAATGTATCCCTTTCAAATTAAAAGCCCCCTAGCAACAAGGCTTTTGGCCACAGTTTTGCATGTTGACCATACATGGTCCAGCCATATACTAGGTTTTGACCTAGTCTTGTTTCTTCTCAAAGTGTTGCTGAATTCCCTTATGCATAGAGTCACTTCTATGATTCAAGCAAGTTGATCTGTCGATGACAATAACTTTCATTCATTCAAAAAATTGTATCCACTGATAATCTCATCAAGCAGCATTTAAGAGGAACAAATGATATACGTAGATGTGGGTGGTACTTTACTTTGCAGTATCATGATTACAAGATATCAAATTACTGACTGGATAGCCTATGGTTAATGAGGTAGTCCCACAACCAGAGGGCTGGGGTTTGATCACCCCCATGACCATACCTGTTGAAGTATCCCTGAGCAAGATACTCATCTACTATGTGCTCCAGGAGAAGTGGAGCTGGCTGGTTCTCGCTGGATGAACTAGATACCTGGAAGTTAGATTCAAGAGAGCAGGAAGTTCAGTTCATTGGTACTGATAAGGATATGTATCACCATGAATGTAAATTTCAAACTTTTATTTCTCGGTTATAGTATAAGAGTAAAGCATGTTTGTAATGTAGGCTATCTTGTGCATGCAGGTCCATTATAAGGAATGACCCAAAGTATCTGGACATGTTTATCATAAATGCAGATACTGCAAATCAACTACTTTGATGTAGTGCATGATGGTTTGAAGAACTCTTTGGTTTTGGGCTTGGCTGGTAAATGGCCTCCCTTTAGTTCAAAGAATGTGTTGCATGCAGCCATAGAGCAGGACACGGGCCAGAGCATTTACATGAAATATGCATTTGGATCCATCATGTGGGTCCTATTATTGACCAAAGAATGCTATCACACGACATTTTACAACAGTGGATTCTTTCTGAGTGACTGGACACTAAACATTTCACTGTTGGATATCAAAAATTTGTATGTGATTTCTATTTTTACAAAAAGTTGAAATCATTACCTTTATCTTAGTTGAGTGTTGTTTGGATGTCAGTTAGCAATGTTTACATCAAATTGTTTTTAGATTTACATATGTATGTTTTTTTTACTAGTGTATGTTGTAGTTTAGTTAAATATTTAAAAGAATGTATATATTTTGAGATAATGCATAGCATTTGATTTTTAGTGAAAGTTCATTATGAGATATATTATTCTGAGTGAATTCTATTGAGATTGTGCCATTTCAATGTGAAACTGACCCTCTACATATGTGCCCTTTCTCTCTTCTCCTGACTTTCTCTTCAGCGATCCGTGGATTTTCCCCCCAGCACAAGATCAGCAGCTTTGAGGAGGCGAAGGGCCTGGACCGCATCAACGAGCGCATGCCACCTCGCAGGGACGGGGTGAACCATGTGGGTCAGTCCATGGGGAAAATGAATATGTCAGAAGCAAACGGCACTGACGACAACAGCAACATCCAGTGATGTGCTGTCTCAGCTTCTAAACGGTGCTGCCGTCGCACGGTGTAGAAAGACATTGCCAAATCATGAAATCAGGCCTCAGAACCTAGACAGAACTAAAACAGGCCCACAGACAGAACATGACATAACGGCAGCGAATCTCAAACGGGTGAAAAAGGTAATTTATTTTATAATAGTATGTCACCGCACAGGTGGGGGAGGGGGGAGCTTGGGTCAGAGTCTAGGGCAGGGATAAGGCGAGGCCAGCAGGCTGCAGGGAAATCTGTTTGGCTGAAGGAGTGTGGTTTCAAGTGTTGTCTATCTGTTGTTCATTTTACCAATTCAACTACAGACTGAATTGGTGGGGTTGCATAGTTCTGAGCTCTATCAATGTCTGCTCCTTTATTATAGGGCCTGACCAGAAGACCCAATTGTAGTACCCATGCCACACAAATAATTTTACTATTTTAATAAGAGTTTGTTAAGGTCACTCACAAATTTACGTCATACAGAAAAAAAATCTTGTTATTCAACATGTTTTGCTAGTAATTAATTAAATATAAGTCAAAAGGCTTTGTAAGAAAGAACATTTAAAAATGTGTTCCTTTTAAAACTTGCAATGCAACCTCATCAGAGGACTTTAATTCATTCATTTCTCTTGTGGAAAGATGCCATTATTGTACAAGGGAAAGGACAGGGTGTTCACATGTGCTTGCCTGTGGCCTCTCCACCGAAACCACTGCAGTCTGAGATTGAAGACTTCCTTGGGTGCGTCTCAAAACCTTTCGTGACTCGTTTCTTCCCTCTGTCGTTACCTCTTGTCTCCTTTGAAGAAGTAACTTGTAGGTGAGGAGGGAAGGAAGGAAGGGGAGGAGGAGAGACGGGGAAAAATCAGGACTGCGTCGATATTTTAACATCATAGATGAAACATAAATTGATGATGACCTCATGTAAGAACATGTTATAAATAATGAGCTTTTTTTTCAGTATGTTTTAAGATATAACTTTTCATCAACTTGCTAGTAAGATAAACTTTAAGGGTTATATTTTTAAAGGGTTATATTTTCATCATTCTGAAGGTTTTTCTTTTTTTTTCAATCATCTTGACAAGCATGCCATTTGATTGGGCTATGCTGGGCACATGTACAGCAATCATGTAATTCACTTCCTGGAGAGGATACACTGGGCATCCTCCGCTGTCTCTTCTATCGTTGGGAAAGCAAGTACCATGGCTGCATTAACATCAGTTTATGGAAGAGTGGAAGAGAAGTGAAGTGCACTGTAGTGGAGGAAAGAAAGAGTGATTTTGGAGCTTTGGGACGCACCCATCCTGTCACTCCCTGCCTGATTGTAGCTAAAGAGAAATACTGAACAGAAAAACCTATATTCAGTTGCTCAAAGTATATCAAACCCCTTGACTTTTTGCACGTTATTGTGCTAAAAAATTTAAGATGCAATGAGTGTCTTCAGATCTACGCAAAAGTACTCCATCAAAGTGAAAAGGAAATTCTACAAATTTGTGAATGTATAACACCAAAATATCAAATTTAAAGCATATTCACCCACCACCACCTCTTGTGTCATTTAAACTAAAAAGCCTCAGGGGCTAATATATATATAATGTGATATCAGACATTCTCTTTAGCTTGCTTGAATTAAGGGGTTTTCTTTTGAGATCTAAGTTACATGGGATACTAGACAATTCACACCCCTGAGGCAATGAGCTGAAATGACACAAACACATACAGTACATTTTTAGAATTTCCTGTCATACATTAATAATTTTTGTACTTTATATTCCATCTTTCTATTTAATCATATAAGTATATTAATTATAAGGATGGACAATAAGAAAAACTGATTTTTAACACAGCATCTATGGAACGCATCAATGCATGCAACTAAGTTCCTGATTGTTATGTGAGATTATAATTGTGATAATTGTGTTTCAAAATAGTAAACTTGAATTATTTTCTTTTTGAACTATATTTGTATGGTTATATTTGTCTTGTTTTTTATACATATTTTATGGCTTCATTCAGTTGGTTTTTGCCCATTTTTTATTGATATTATTTATTTATTACCACTGCTTTTATTTTCATATCATTTTGTTGTATATGCAGATATGTCCTTTTAAAGTGTGAAACCTTGAGTTTTTTTTCTCTTCTATTGATATACAGAAATTGTTCAATAGTGTCAATGAACATAATCTCAGTGAAAAGCAACATTTGGGCTGCCAAAGCATGATAGCATGGTTTTCAAATGTAAACAAACTGAACACAATGAAAAGCACGTGTCTCACTTTTGAAAGAGGAGAAAACATTATATTCTGATTATATTTATTGCTGATATTCTTCTTACTATTTGACTTGTGTTTATTTTCACTGTTTTCTGGTTCTTGTATGGTCTACATGCATATTTAAAAAAAAAACAACAAATGTCATGGATTTTATTGCAATTTTCTTTTCTTTTCTTTTATTATCTCTGAAAATAAGTTTGGCATTTTACCTCCTAAATGATACACACATTGTAAGCATGCCCTATGGGACAAATCACATTTTTTTACTCTTGAATAAAATATGCATGAACAAAAATGGTGCTGCAGTTTCTCACTGACAGGAAAAATTAAGAATTTTAACCTCTACTTGTGTTTTTTAATGTATGTGTCAACATATGTCAACATTTTAACACGTAGATCCTATGTAATCCAACCCTAATAGGGGTTTTAGTTTCAGATTATGTAAAATGTTTTGGATTGTCAAAGAAGCAATCTAAATATTCATACCATTACAATATGATTAAAAAACATGAACAGTGAGATTATTGGGCTATGGAGACTAAACCATTATTTATTATTGAATATTATGTATTATATATGGCTGTCTGTTTTAATGGATGGTAGGCTACTATGGAGTTAAAAGGTTGCACCGCTTCCCCTCCAGCCCCAACACAAACTTTACACTGGCTGGTAATTTAAAACTGTTGTTGTCCTGTTTGAAAATGTGTGTTTGAAACTGGGCATCAATACCTTGAAAACACACACAATTAATCACTTACCAAAATTGTAAGTATAATTGAATACCCCTAGGCCAGCCTTTCTGTCTCATTATTTGCACACAGAAATTTAGCAAACAGTGACATTCATACTGGAGGTTTATGGTTGCTATAAATCTGCCGACCATTTCATACCTATCAGAGTTTGAATACAGGGTGTATTAGTTTAAGGGTAGGATTGGTGCTAGGTAACATCCTCAGGAGAAAAGAAAATTAATAACAAAGAATATAAGATAAAGCAATCCTAGAATTAAATCAAGAGAATGAAAACCCCCTGTGAAAATAGAAAATACTATGTAAAACACCATATAACGTGTCTGAAAAACGTTTTTATTTTCATGGCTACTGCCAAGGCATGTACATTAATTGAATTTGGTGATTGCCACGAGCTTTATAGGCTATAACTCCCTTTTAAATTGCCTTAATTCCAGTAGAATTCAGATATGATTAAATACTAAATTAAAGACAATGGGGAACTAATCAGTTGTGACCATTGATCAACCAGCCCGAGGAGCACAAATGGCAAAATCTATTTAAAGCAAAACTGAAACAGATTTTTATAAATTAATTACGTGTTTTGGTCCTATTATGCTATAGTAGTGTTGTTTATTTGGTTTCCAGTATGGTCTCTGAATTTTTCTAAGTTGGCTTTATAAAAAATAACTAAAGTGGGCTGCAAGTAAAATCAACTTCGAACGTCTGACTAAAGGAAAACTCCGTCTGCCCGACCAACAAGCGCCATTCTCCTCCACGTCGTGGGACATGATGGAAATCTACAAGGAAACCTATCTGTGTCAATGTTTCACATCTATCTGTTTCGTATAGACTCTGTGCAGATGGCATCGTATGAGAATGTCTTTGACCCCGCAGTCTTGCCACGGAACAGCAAATGAACAATAGCGACACCTTGAGGCCGTCCGTCCTACCTTCGGGTAAATGACCTGGGGCCGAATGTAATGGGCTTTATATTAACAGAGAAATATATGTTCTATAAGCGGACAACTCAATGCATAATCTTTTATACTCGAAATCACGAGGCTTTCTTTAATTTACAATGAAATCATGTCAGTGATTTTCGAAACTATGAAGAAAACGTGAAATATCGAGATGATATTTCCGGATGTGACGTCGGCTTCGTCTCGTCGTCATCACTACTGACAGCCGGAGAGATTTTAGCAAGGTGGCCCACTTACGATCATATCAAAACCCTGCTTTGTTGATTTTGTCGCGGCTAAAAAAAAAAATGACCCATATGCAGCTGTCTTTTCAGGCTGACAACAAACGCCATCGTAGTCTGACCCGATAGTGCGAAGGATCTGTGCTGATTGTTACTTGAGAAGAAGCGGTGTCTGCAGACGGCTGGCCTGGTATATGATATAGACTGCTCTCTGCACAGGGACAGACCCATACAAGACAACCTTTGGATCAGCAAAATAACACGGTTCAGTTACAATGGACAAAGACGAATCAGACCGGTTGATAGAAAAAGCAAAGCTGTGTTTGCGGTCTGGACGAAAAGAAAAGGCACTTCAACTGCTATATGAAGCCCAGAACGTTTTCCCCAGCACTCGGGCCAGAGGTAAAATTAGCTGACGCAAATTGTGTAATAGAAATCTGCCTTAACGCTGGCAAACCAACCTAGCCCTAAAATTAAGATTTAATCCTCTGTGTTTAAAAAAAAAAAAAAAAAAAAAAGATTTTTGTTGACAGATTAAAATAGCAGAGTTGCTATTTTTCCAGATACACACACAACTAATCTACCATTATAAATTCTAGTGCTGAATTAATCCCATCTGAAATGCAGGGTGTTTTTGGCCCACCTTCCCTGCAGGGGCCGCGTTACGTTCAAATCCGACTGCATTTCTGAGTTGTTGTTTTGGTAAACCCTTTACATAAGGTATGCTAGAGCATTCATCCTAACGCACAGGCCTGTTTATGTCACAAATTTGCTTTTGTGAGTGATAGCGTTTAAAACCTAGTGACCCGGCTGTGCATATTTCACCGATCTAATCGCCAGATGGTACATCGATTAACTCACGCCTAACACCTTGCCATGGCCCGTTTTTATATGTTCGTGGGCAACTGTCAACCACACACAAGTAGCTTTGCCCAGGGCCAATTTCTGCCCAATATTTAAATACAACGTATGATGTATTTCTAAATACAATAAATGTACAGCAACTTGTCTTGTGACACTGGCGCAGAGACCAGAGTACTGGCACACATTGCAAGGACAAGACTTCCCATACA
>OMKK01084391.1:0-10151 GCA_900302305.1 Polymixia japonica
ACACACACACACACACACACACAGAGGGAAAAAAAAGTGTGAGCAAATGGCGGCCAATGTTTCACTTTTTTTAACGGATATTACTGGTTGGACTTCAAGGATGGAGGTTAGAGGAATGCGTCATGACATCAACACACATCCATCCATCAACGTGTGCCCACTATCCCTCTCTCACCTGGAACATGGCGATGTGCAGCTGCGTCCTTTGCAGGCTGACCTTGGCTGCGTCCAGGCTAGCATCCAGCCTCCGGATCAGGTCCAGCTTCTTCCAGGCCGTGTCGTAGGAGGAGGCCAGCACCGTGGCTCGATTCAGCAGGAGCTGGGAGGCCCGGCCTGACGTCAAACCCTGTTCCACTGCCTTTTTACACAGCTCGTCCAGGGACACCTTCACAGGGGACAGAAGATGATGGCTTTACTCAGGTTGAACTCAATACCAGCCACTAGTGAAATACTTGGACATTTTGGCTTTGGGTGATTAGTCTGTTAATTCCACGAGCCGGTTGGTAGCCAACTTTTGGTGTTCTTCTATTCTAGAAGCTACCTTAGCAGTCTCACCTTGCTCTCGGCTCCAAAGTCTTTGGCCTCCACCTGGGCAACCACATCCAGGCCCAGGGCAGATAGGGTGCTGCAGAGGGCCAGACCAAGGGCCTGGGTGGGAAGACCCATGAGCATCTGACGCACAAACTCTGCTGTGAAGGCCTTGATGGGCCAAGTCATCTGTTCCTCGCTCACCACCGCCACGCCTGGGCCTACTGTGGTCCCGGAGCCCCGGTACAGGGGCTTCCCCAAACCTACCGGCCCGTTGGAGGGGGAGGGCTCCTCAACCGTTGGAGGGCAGGTGCCTGAATGACAGAGGGGAGAGAAGAGAGGAACAGAGGGTTCTACCAGAGAATTCCCAACATGTACACTGCATTTACATGTACTATGAATACAGTTCTCTCCAGTGCCAGCATGAACAAAATCAAGTATCCAAATAAGGGATTCTTGTATTTTAAAACAAAATATACCTCATGTCTATGTGCTTCTCTACGTACCAGAGAGAGTCTGTGCAAAGGAGGCACAGAGCCTGAAGAAGTCCCTGATGGTCTGCAGCCTCTTGAGGAAGAAGACCTCTTCCAGGACCTGCCGCTGAGCCAGACTGTCAAAGAAGTGCACCTGGGCTGCGCGCGCCTCCCTGATCACATCCACCTTCCGCCAGGCAGACGGCACCTCCAGGGAACTCAGCTGGAACCAGGCAGAGGGAAAGACGTGCAGCGTGAGACGGATGGAGAGACAGGAGCGGCTGCGTTTTATATAGTGTGTACCATTCATAACCTTTATTGAATCAGGGAATCATACGGCAAGAAGGGCTTTAATTTTCCAGGTGGGAAGAGGTAAAGGGAATCATTGTGCAAACACTGCAAACATTTACCACGACGCAGGATCAGTCTATTAGTTCCTCACACATTAAACTAACCTATTAAACCTATTAATACCTGGCTGTACATGAAACATGAAAAAGAGAGTAGAGAGATGTGAGACATGACTGAGTAAAGCCAGTATTACAGGGTCACTACCTTCTCAGTGAGCTGTCCGAAGGCGGTTTCCAGTTGAGCAAACATGCCATCAAAAGCCACCAGCAGCATCTGGCCGGCAGACATCTTGGGCGTGTCCTGTCCCGGCCCTTCCGTGCTACGAGGCTGGATCAGCTCAGAGTACTGAGTACGCAGCATCCTGTAGACGTGCAGACAAAATGTTAGCCATGCTGATATTCTCTCTCACACACACGAGTTGTTGGTGCTAGGACTGCTTAAAGAAACAGGAACTAATATAATAACAGTGTTTCTTGTGTTGCATGTGCAGTTTCTTTCTGCTGTTGACGATGTGTTGCTGTTGTGTTTGTTGCTGTTGTAATCAGTTGAGCCCACGCTTAAAAACCAAGTCAATGCTTTATCAAATGCATGAAAACTATTTGATGCACACATCACAGAGGCTATTACTTGGCCCAACAATAACTTTACATGTGAAAATTCAAACATGACATTCACAATATGTACAGTATGAACACAGATATAATATGCATATTGTAAAATGCTTGGAGGGCAACTGACATGTAGACACTCAACATTTTCTACAACAAAAACAAAAACAAAACTTGCAAGGGAAAACTAAAGGTGCTCTCTATAATATGTTAAAATCAAATAAAAAGTTGAATCACCACATTGTATCATAAGTTATGATATAATGGTGATGGTCTGAAAGCTTCCCCTCTCTCTCTCTCTGTGTTGATTTGCAGTTTCGCTCTACTTCCTGGTCTTTGTTCATGTGCTGGTTAGAAGACCCCCTACCTGGTGATGTGGAGGCAGTGTGTGTGTGAGTCCTGGTCCAGGCCCATGGCGGCGGAGCGCAGGCTGCCATGCAGGCCGTCCACCAGGCCCTGCAGGCTGAGGCCGTCGGAGCACTGCTCCACCAGCTGCTCCAGCTCTGTCAGCATGGCCTCCAGGGTGGGCTCGCCCTTCAGCATGCAGCGCAGCGCCTCGGGGAAAATTATCTGCCGGAAGTTGGTGTTCAGTTCCTACAAGGAAAGAGGGGGGGGTGGTCTGTTATTAGGAAATAAGCTGCATTTTCTATTGACGTTTCCAGCTGGAGGTACTGCGAGCCCGGTGACAGCGCTCCTCCCTTCCTCTTGGACTCACATGCAGACAGGTGTAGACCACGTTGGCGAGGTAGACGGCCTGTGTGGCGTGCGTGGGTGCTGGCAGCTCCAGGTCGTGGGGCAGCAGCTGGCAGCGCTGCAGAAGCATGGCCAGGGCGCTGACGTTGCCGCTCATGCTGCAGAGCTCCTCCAGGAACCAGGCCCCGTCGCGGGACGTCAGATCCACCAGCTGCTCGCCGGCGCTGGCCGCCGCGCCCTCCATTACCAGGTTACGCCTGCGCGTGAGAGAGAGAGAGACTTGTGAACGGACGTCTAAAAACGAAACCGGGTAACAAAACAACGGGCAACGGGGCGCTTCCTTAGAACACACAGGAAGGGCTTCCTCCTCCAGCTCCCCCCACCCACCTGGTGAGAGTACAGAGCGCTGAGGTGATGATCCCCGCCAGGCTGAGCGAGCCGGGCTCCCCGTTCTCCCGCAGGAAGACTGCGATGCAGCGCTCGATCTCCTGCAGCTGCTCCTCGCAGGCGTGCGCTGTGGTGCCCTCGGCCTTGAGCCGGTCGGCCTGCCGCAGCACGCGCCCGTTGGTCTCGGCGGCCTGGTGCTGCAGGGCCAGCTCCACGCTGGACAGGAACTGGCAGGTCGCCGCGGGGGGCTGGGGGGCGAACAGCACCTCGTACCTGGAGGGAGGAGGGAGGGGAGGAGGAGGAGGAGGAGGAGACTTCACGTGTGGCTCACAAGGTATTATGTAGCATCACATCGTAACGCACCCAAGATGAGATGACGTACAAAAAGCACCAAAAAACCAATCAGATGTCAGATGTAGTTTTGTGCCAAAAAAGTTAAGTCATTCAATTCACAAAATTAAAATAAATAAATAAAAAGAAGACTGATTTGAACCCTATTTTGCACAATCCATCTCAACTGTCTAAGTCTGCTCTCCTTCATGATTAAACCACACAATAAGTGGAATTAATGGGTGGGATTATTGACTTATGTTTAATGACAAGGGATCATTGCGTCTATTGCTAACAGAGTAGTCCTAGTATCTTGTAGTGTCGATGCATAATGCCAGGAAGTCTACGCTGAGCGCAGGGCTACTGACTGCCTGTAGATGTGCTGGCAGTGGTCCACCGTCATGTCACGCAGCAGCTCCTCCATCCAGGCCTTCCACTGGTGGGCCCGGTGGCGCAGCAGGGTGGCTCGCGGGTACAGCAAAGCCACCGTGGCATAGCTGTGCAGCTGCTCCAGGCAGCCCCGCAGGGCCACGCGACGCTGCTGCAGCAGGGCGCCTACCTCCGCCTCCAGACCCTCGCACTGGCTGATCAGGTGGGCCTGGCCGGCGTTCTGCAGGAAGGCTGTAGCTGGAACATAGCTGGGAGGACCTGGGAGGGGAGCAGGAGAAGCGGAGAGAGAGGTTAAGATTAAGGCATTTCTGTTAGGTGAAAAGAACCCCCAGCCTTTGCCTTTTAGCTTCTAGTCTTTCACTTCATGCATGCTGTTGTTGCCTGCCTAAACCCACCCGCCCATTCCACTGGGTCTCACCGAGGTCTATGGCACTGCTGATGTCCTGCAGCAGGCTGGCCAGCTGGGTGGCCTCCAGACTGGAGAAGGCTGCCTGGTACTGGGAGATCCACTGGTCCAGGTCAGCCAGCTTGCTCTGGATGGCCTCCTGCACAGTCCGCTGCCGCGACTGTAGCTGGGTGTGTTCAGAGTATCTATAGGCAGTAAGGTGTATAATGTTACCTACGATGTTTAAACCCCCCTGGTGCCTTGACATGTGGTGAGGTGTTGCTGCTTAAACCACAGTTGATACATTTCAAAAGGACTGTTAAGGGGCCCAGGGATTTAAAGCTAATAGCAAATAAACATGACTGGGGAAGATCAGGTTACTGTCCTAATCCTTTTTCCCCCCACTGCTATGTATTGACATGTGTTGTGGATGACTAAGAGGGAAAGCAGTTGATCCCTAGAGGAACTATTAAATATAGTAGACTTAAGTGTAAAGCATGAGGTCAGAAGTGATACTACCACAAGCATGTGGAGGATGTTATTGATCTTTCAAACCAAACTCCCGAGTTCCTGTCTGACTCAAGTCAACGTGTTTATACGTCTAAAAAGTTCTGTCGTCGTTACTGACGGCAACGTGTACGACTAGCTGTAGAATACGCTGCATTTCAGAGGATTTTAACCAAAAGGACCTTTCTGTGGAGCAGGTGATCTGTCTGACCTTTGCTCCAGGGTGAGGATGAGGTGGTCGGTGCGGTTCTCTGCCCCCTCCAGGAAGGCCATCTCCTCCAGCAGCTTGGCCTGAAGCTTCTCTCCTTGACACAGCAGCTCCTGCAGGGCCAAGTACTCCTCCACGGCCTCCTCCACCTGGGGCAGAACGCCCAGCATCTCCTCACGGTTCTTAAACCAGTTGACCTACACAGGGTTCAAGGACACATTCGCTTGATGAAGATTAAATGAGGTTGTTTTTTGGGGGTTTTTCCGAGGACCACTGACATTTTCAAGGATGTTTACAAGGTCAATGTATATTGTTGACAGCTTGCAGTATTTTAGTAGATCCTTAGTAACTGCCTCTTCTGCATCTTTGCAAAACATAACATTTGCTTTATTGCCAAACAACGAGGAACCAGGCATTTGTGGGTTTCACTTAAACAGAGATCGTAAAAGCTACCAATCGAGAACACATTGCATTTGAGTTTACAATGACTAAAAACAGATTTGGCATCTTTTGGTTTCCAAGAAAATCAGACAAGGCAAAATCACAAAGCTCTTGATGGGGGAATACAGACGTGGTAGGTTCATTTACTTCCTAGTTAATGTTGGAAGCAGAACTGTTAGCAAATGTTAAGACATTAAAGTTAGGATTTCCCAAAAAATGCATTTCCTTTCATCAATGCTGAATAAAGAACAGACATTTTTTTTAAGTGCTAACCACATTGATAAAGTTTAAAAGTTAACAGATATAGAGGAGGGAAGTGGCTCACCCCTGACTGACTGACTGACCACAACTCATCTCTTGATGAAGAAAGAACTACTAGAGCATTTACTAGACCATGCAAGTCAACTTCTAGACCAAGCAGCCACGTGTTTCCAGGCCCCACCTTGATCTCGGCCACGCGGGAGGAGAACAGGGAACGCGTGATGTCCCTCTCCATCTCCCTCTTGCTCTGCTTGCTCTCCGCTTGCTGGCCTCCTCCTCCGTACACGGCCCCGGCGAAGCCCACCTCCCCCCCGGCCGTCCAGTCCACCAGTGGGTCGTAGACGAAGGCCTCCAGCAGGGTCAGCAGGGTCTCTCTGCCCCGCCGCATCATCTGCACCACCTGGAATCAAACAGCACAACGGCCCTCAGTTATCAAGCTCATTTATCAAAAACCTATACTTATTCATATTTATTCTAATTAGAGTGTACATACCTTCATAACCTTAGCCCTCCCATTGCCTCCAGCTCTTCATAGTCACATAATTTATAGTTTATATTTATAGTCTTCTTTCATTTCATAGCCTGTGTTAGCTCTTCTTGTTAATACTTTGCTTACATTGTGTTAATTGATTATGCCCTTATACACCAACCTCTCCAAGTCACTTTCCTTGTATGTGCAAATATACTCGGCAATAAAGAGAATTCTGATTCTGATTCTATCCTACGTTCAAATCTGATCTTAAAATTCTAAAAAAAAAAAAAAAATTAAAAATTCTTAAAAGAATTTAAGAATATTAAATAATTTCCTGATATTCTAGCAGAATTTCTTCTCAAATTCTGTTTTCTTTGATCCCTCTTTTAAGATGTCAAACAAGACATCCTCTTGGAGGTGCCCTCAGCGACCAAAACATACCTTTTCTTTTCTTCTTAGACCTGCTTTTCTCTATGTGCCATCCTGTAGCTTGCAAGCATGCAAACTTTGCTTGATGTTTTTCCAAAATGAGTCATATTGAAGGTAACTTTATTATAGCAATTAATTTTATTCCAGTTTATGGTTAGAATAGAATGTTCAAGTCTCGCTAGCACATCGTAAAAGAACAGTGATCAAACAGTTGTTATACTGTATGTTAAACAAAACTAGTGGGAACCCTCCAGCCAATTAGAATGGAGTATTCTCCCTTATGAATATGAAACTGTTCTAGTGTCCTGAAATGCAAGGTAAGCTGTAACGCCTTCTGTCCCAGTAGTGTGTGATATAGGAACCAGCGGACTGACCTGCTCACAGGAGAGCCTGAAGATGCCCTCCACCCCCGTGACTCCCAGCGCCGTCTCGATGTTGTGGGTCATGCGGAACGGCACCTTCTCGGGGACGCGCAAACTCTTGCCTGTAGATGCACACGTGTTCAGAATCGATTCTGTGAATCCTGATATGTCTAATTGAATACCCTTTACTTCACAGCTACGGAAGAGCTTGAAATAATGCTCCAACGTCTCTGACAAGCCCAGAGGATCACTCGAAGGCTTGAAGGCTCATCATCACTGAGGTTAGTAGTTTTGCTTGTCCCGAGCCCTTACCTTTCTCAAAGCACACGTTGTAGTCGATGTGCACCACCTCTCCAGTGGTCATGTCAATAAGCACGTTGTCAAGGTGACGGTCACCAAGGCCGATGATGTACCCCACCATTGACATGACAGCTGTGGACCTGGCGTAGGACTGCAGGATACAAGAGAATCAGCCAAACTGTTGAATCTTCTTCATGCATCTCCTTTGCGATTGTGACGGGTCTAATTAGCAGCTGCTAACTAAAACATGCTGCGTCCGGTAGCTTACCTGAGTGACCCTCCACCACTCGCTGGGCGTAGTGCAGGAACACCACAGCTCCTTGGCCAGCAGGTTGGGGGGCGTGGCCTCCATCAGCTCCTTCAGCACCTCCTTCATCACGCTAAGCGGCCAGTCGCGTCTGGACACATCCAGGCTGAGGCCCACCGCCTTGAGGGCCGGCCCGATCTTGCTGTAGTAGAGCTCGCTGGGCCGGGGCACCAGGGGCACCGGCTGGGGCTGCTGCTGGAACGAGTCCTGGGCCTGTGGGAGTGTGTGGACAAAGCATATCGAGAAACATAAAGAGAACTTTCGTGTAACTGTTTCTTTTTACTTTTCCCAGAGATGTAATCAGGAACACACAGACACTAAACGATAAGAAAATAAATTAGAAATGAATGGGAATTGCACGTCCACAGAAGACAGGAATCCCCACGCCCGAACCCCTCACCTTCTGGGCCTGCAGCACAGCCTCCCTCTGCTGCCAGCGCTTGTAGAGGCCAAAGAGGGGCGTGGCTCCGTCGACCCACTGGATGAGTCCCGAGCGCGTGCCCAGAGGCGTGACGGAGTAGTGGCGGGCGTGGAAGTGAGGCTGCTCCTGCTGGTTGACCTTGGTGAACATGGTGTTGACGATGGAAAGGAACTGCATGATGCGCTCGTCCAAGTGCAAGTCCTCCAGACCTGAGGAAGAGGGTGAACACTTTACTCATCTCACATCCGCCCTCGCACCCATCATCCACAGCCTGATCATCCTAATCAAAGACTGAAACCCTTAAAAAGGTTGTTTTTGTTTGAAGGGTGACCACTACATGTCTATTATGTATCCCACTTATGTTTTGCCATTCCTTTTTTGGTCATTAACTACTCAGACAACAAGTCTGCTAACAACAGTGGAAATTTGCTCCGAGGTTGGAGTTCGTCTCCAACCTTTGAAAAGGTAAGGGTAGTTGCGTCCGTCCGAGCCCAGGAAGAAGAGTTTCTTGGGCTTGGTCTTCGTGGGCAGGATAGTGATGGTGTTGCCCACACTCTGGATGGTGACCGCGTCCGTCGCCGACACCTCGCCTGGCAGGGCCATCTCGGTGGTGGCCATGGAGGCCAGGCGGGGGCTGATCTCGTTGAGGTGGAGCAGATAGCTGGCTCTCTTCTGGGCACGCTGCTGCAGGCTCAGCATGATCTGACCAACCAACATGCTCATTTAAGATATTTGTATTCCTATTTTAAGCACTTCATACATATGTACGCATACATACATGCACGCACGCACGCACGCACACACACACACACAACTGCAGAAATGCACCTGTTTGAAGGGGACCCAGCTGCTGGCGGGGTTGGCTGGGTTGTGGGGGCTCCTGAGTCTCTCCAGGGCGGAGATGAGGCCATCGCCGTAGGTCTGTTGGAACCAGGTCTCGTGCGGCGTCTCCGCTGGGGCCGCCGTGATGCTGCGGACGTGCTCCAGGGCAAACACGACCGGGCGCATCAGGGCCGAGTGCTTCTCACGCATAATGGCTATCTTCTCGTCCCTGCGGGGCGAGGCCGGGCGGGAAGGACCGCAGATTAGTCTCAGTCTTTTAAATAGTGCTTTCACTCTGCATTCACCGTCAGCCACCGACACTAGCTGCTCTGGCTGCCTGTAGTGAAATCTAAACATCCTCTTTTTAAACAATGATTCAGCGGGGCGACGGCACCTTGTTGCACTTTAACGAGAACAAGACTTACTTGCGCAGGGTGTTGTTGTTCTGTACTCTCTTGACCTCGTCCTCTAGCTGCTGGATCCTCCGCAGGACGTGCATGTGCTGCTGCTGCAAGACCCCCAGCCAGAGCTCATCCCACAGCAGGGTCACCCTGCGGAGCTCGCCCACCAGCAGCTGCACCTGGTACACACACACACACACACACACACACACGACTGGTTAACATGCAGTTGAAGACTGTGATGTGCACGCTTGGTGGAACAAACGTATGTCTTTCTCAAGGCACATTCAGGCTTCCAAGCTACACAATCTCTCCATCAGGGTAAATGACAATGAGTCCACTCAAGACACATGAACCACGTTCTAGGTGTTTGTATCCACACTGCACAACAGTATCATGAGTATAGCTTTAGCATGGCCCCATGTGGGATCACTTGTCCTGGATGTGTTAGTAGAATGCTCTACCCGTTGAGATATACAAGTTTAACAGAAACTCTATCCCCGACAGTACATAAATTAATACTCTTTTAGAACCACATGATGGCGATCTACATCCACCCTTTAAAAAGGTGTAAAATTTTGAAAAAAGTGAAAGATAGTCGACGCTGAATAAGGCGACGTGCAAAACAACAATGTTGTTGTAATTCCTCGCTTAGCTGCAACAGGGGCAGCACTTAAAAACCAATCACAGATTGTACCTTTAAGATTCTTGAACAACAGATAACTAGATTGTAAAAACACTTAAATCTGCTGATTTTTTTTGAAATTTTGCATTTTGTTGCATTAAAATAGTTGTTTCTGTACTACTTTGAATAAAACCTTTTTCTTTGATCTGCTTTCCAGTGCACAGCTTCATACCTGCAGCACCATGGTAGGGTTGGCAGAGGACAGCTTCTCCACGATCTTGCTGTAGCAGTCCTGCATCATGGCTTGGTCTTGGCTGGAGCACAGTGCTGCCAGCTCATTTCCACCTCCTCCGCGCCCGCTGCTCTCCTGAGAGGTCGGCTGACTGCCCGGTTGATCCTCCTCCTCCTCCAGGCCCTCCCCCTGCATGTTGCCCAGAAAGGTGGGCAGGG
>OMKK01084396.1:0-14091 GCA_900302305.1 Polymixia japonica
TCACAAGAAATTACTACAGTGTAAAGAAAGTTCAAAGGTCACTTTTGAAAACAAGCGATCACAGATCCAAGTGATTTGGAGTCAGTCAGACAATGGCTGTGACCTCATCAATGATTGATAGTTGATATGATAGATTGCCTCAAATCCCTCAAGGCCTAAAAAAATAAAACAAACTTTGAATGTGTATCTCTGGTTAGCTTGGTGCTGTGAGGTATGTGACCGCCTTGCTCTTTGGTTGTAATAATAATAATAATAACACACAGGTTTCCACTACTTTTGTGACAAATCAACAAGGATGTTTTTGGCTGGACCGCAACAGTGGGGCCCTATAAATGCGAATGTCTGTTACTGACTGACTGACTGACTGATGAAGTTACACCATACGCTGTTTGCAGTCACGTGATTCCGATGACGTGCAAAATTCAGATGGAGGGCAGGAAGTGGAAAGCAGAATGGAGGAAAGCCCGTACTGTGCTAGTGTATACAATATTACGAGAAATGAAAAGCCCTCTAGTGATAAAGCTTTCGGCCATAACTTCCCATATGTAGGAGCGGACAATACCACTAACTTTGGTTTGGATCTGCAGTAATACTAAAGAGGAGAGGTCTTACAGCGTGCCACGCTTGTGTGTTTGACAGTGAGCACACACAGCAGCAGCAGAGCAGATTAAACCGGACTCGGTGTGTGAGTCTTTATTTATCAACGAACACTACACATGCAGGGAGCGGCCAGGCACGCACGCACACACACACACACACACACACACACACACACACACACACGCACACACACACACACAGATGGTGGCCTTTCCTCCAGGGGGCAGCCAGGAGCAGTGAGCAGAAGCAAAGAGTTCACGCACTAAGAAGCACGTTCACGTTCACGTGTACAGGACATGATCTACACTGTTGTCGTGAAGATGACACCAGAACAGAGTTTGCAGAGAGTTTCTCTACTTGTTGATGAAATAAAATTATTTTTTAGTATCGATCCTATTGATCCTAGAATTGATCTTAAAAACAAGACGTAGCATCTGTAGTATTGATGATCTGCCCACCCCTAACATTGACCATACACAGTCCAGACATATACTAGGTTTTCACCCTGTCTTGTTGACTGTTTTGAGGCTTATTTGTATTTCAATTTATTGTGTGTAGAATTATTTTTGGCAATTTGTCTTTCTTTTTAAAGCAAAGCCAAACAGAACATGTAGACTCCATAACAACTCATAAACTAATTAACTTAAGTTGTTAAATAACTGTAGTGCTTCTGTTATCATTTACTTTTTAAAACTTCAAACATTGATTTTTTATGGTTTGAAGTTTTTAAAGATATCTTTAAAAATCCATGAACAATTTAATTACATTATGAGGATTTAATAGATGAAATGGTCCCAGGGAACTGGACAGGGATAGATGCTTCATGCATTGTGTTGATGTCAAATAAGACTTTATCATGTTTGTTGATCCTTAGAAAACCTCAATGATGCATTAACACATGTAATTCAGTCATTAGTTTAATTTGTTTGATATTGTTTAAAGATAAAACTTTCCACTTAAAGTCGATTGCATTTGAAATACATATGGTAATGTAATTATGTACCTTGTTCAGAGAGGATGCCACAGCGTCTTCAGCTCAGAGATACGGTATCTGTCTTCTCAATCTTCCTTCCCTGCTGGGTCTCTTTGTCCCCATGTGCAACGCTCCTAAAGTAAACATCACTCCGTATTTAAATACTGTCATGTCCACATAGCTAAATATATATGTCTCCGGTTGAAGTTGCTATGCAAGACCAGGGGGGCTCATTTATGAAAACATTTACGGATTTTAACTTTTTTTGATTGAAGAAGTTAAATTAAGTTTAAGTTAAATTTCACCAGATTTATGAAGTTGTGCAAACATCTTAAGCTGTCACATATTAAATTCCATATGGCTCAGTAATTTAAATGCACTCAAACATGTTTCCTGTGCTGTAAAGGTTCCTAAACGAATCATAACAGATGGATGTTTTAATATGTGCATTCATCCACTGCTATTACTAAACATATACGCTAACTGAGTTATTATTCAAATTGGAGATTAAATAACTGTTCAAGAACAGTACAATTGTTCACATTCACTACTTTATCACTTACTCTCAAGACCTACTAAACATTTTACAAATTTAATTTCTAATCATCTTTGGAAATATTACATGATGAGCCAACATCCCCAGTTGCAGGTCCAGCTTGTCTTGTGGAAGTTTTTAAGCAGCCAAATGTGTAATTCTGAATTAACAACCCTGTTTGTGCCAAATAGTTCACCTTTCTAGCATGTATTTCTAGTGTAAAAAGCTAAATGGGATTGGGTCCTGGTTTCTTCCACAGATACAAGAGGTTAAACAGGTTGTAGTAACTTTGTAGTGGGGAAAAGGTCAAGATTCTATTCATTGATTACTGCAAATTAAAACAACTGCCAGTCACCTATAGAGCCAGACTGCCAGGAACTGCCAGGAAGTTCAGCCTGGAGGGCCGGACCTGCTCTGCATCTCCTTCGCTCGCCTCAGCCTTCGCCATGCCAAGCTCTCACTCAGTCGCTCTCACATGATAATGACCAAATTAAGCGTACCCTAGGACAAATGACGTGACCTCGATAGTAAAAAAATAGAGCGAAACCTCTTACCCCTGCCCTTACAAAATCTACCCCCTACCACCACAAATCAGTCCCGCGTTATAACAGCGAGACAAACGCAGAGGAACAAGCGAGTGATTCATGCTCTGAGAGGGACATTGGCAGCTGCTTTCATCATTTCATTCCCATGGCTGAGACAGAGGAAGGATTGTAACAATTGAGTCACTTCCTCAGCCAGGACCAGGGCACAGGAGGGCCACGTTGTGCCCTGCTTAGGGTCTTTAAATCCATATTTCAGACTGGGCTGAATAACCGGTCAATGTTGCAGCCAACACCCCTCTGTCCTCACCCACCCATCATCATCATCATCATCATCCGCTCCTCTCTTCTCTGACAAAGGGGTGAAGAGTGAAGCGGGAGAAAAATGAGTGGACGACCATGACACTCTGGCCTATTGTGTACTTGTTCTGTGGTTGGCACCGGTTGGTCGTATTGACTAACGGTTTTAAAAGTGGGTTCTGTTGGACCAACACTGTCCAACCGTAATGATTGTGATCGAGAGAGAGAGATAAACAGAGTGAGAGAAAAAAACAGAACCTCATTAGCAAGCAATGCCTCGCAGTTATCAAAGTCACACTTCAAATCTGGAGCTCAGAGTAACAAAGACACACAGAGGAACCGATACAGCAGATGTCAAGGAAACCTTTCATGAGGAGGGAGACAGAGTAAATAAACTGGACAGGTGGGAGAGATGGTGCTGGACAATGGCAAAAATGAAAAGGGTGTTGTGTTTTACAGCTGACCTCTGACCTGGTTCATTTTATAAAACGGTTGTTTTGATCCTGGATGCTGATTGGCTGAGACCGCATTCTACCATGTCATTATCCATGATATACTCACAGTTAAATAGAATATTTGTACCTTGTTTTAATATCAGTGCACAAACACTGTAACTGATCCAATCCATGTTGCTAAATTAGTTACAGACTATTTTATACCAAAGATGGAAACTTTTAACATCTCTTTCGACCTCTTCGGGGGATGACTTTAGATGAGTGGGTTGAAAAAGGATTAATTCCAACTCCTGAAACGTTACACAGTTGTCATGAACAAGTTAAAAACAGTTTGATATAGACTGTTGCTGCATAACTGGAGAGGAACAGAAATAAAGTTAATACAACCCAATCGACTGTCCATTGTTTTAACGACTGGTTAATGGAGAAGAAAGTATCTGTTAATTTCGCTGACATAACTAACTTACATAACAGACAGAACTTAATGCCTTCCTTCGTGAATTTGACGGGACTGTCAGAAACGGAGAAGGTGAACCATACGCAGTTATTAGCAGTTATTGGGTTGCGTTCTGGCATTAACCAGCATTTGAATGACCCACCACTGAGCTGCAGTTGGTGTCTGATGCAGGACACTGACCTCACCACATCCAACAATGTGTTTGTGGACACATTTAAAAAGCTGACACAGGACGGCAAGGACAAAACAACACATCACCCTGCCATATCCGAAAATGAAATCCAGCTTATCCAAAGCTTCAAAGCATTAAACCCTGCTACAACGAGAGGCCTTGTACAAAAGGTTGTACCTTGTACATTTTGGCCACAGGGGAAAGGAGGGCAACAGGCAGCTGAAGGCAGACTGGGACCAAGTACGCAACAATGACATTCAATGAGGCAACCAAAAATGGCAACGATCCCCGGGTAAGGGACAGAATATGGCAAGAGATTCATGTTCCAGGAGCCTGGAAACCCTTTGTGCCCCGTTGCTTTTCTGGAGAAGTATTTGACCGAACTTCCAGAAACCCTCCTGCCTTTCATATGCACCCTAAACACGCCTGGAGCTCTACCACTGTACTTTACAGCTGAGCAGATGGGCCTGAATGATGCGGCAACAGTGTTGCCTAGGATTTGCAAGACAGCTGGTAAGTAGGACGGACACACACACACACACACACACACACGCACGCACACACACACAATTTCCCGTCGTCATTAACATATGGAAATTCAACCCTGGCTTTAGGTAGGACACAAATCTACAGCAATCACAGCATCTGTAGCACAGCAAACCAGAAGCTGTCTGATGCTGGGCTGCAAGCGATCATGTCAGTCAGTGGGCCATCAGAGAGCTGTTTCCAAAGCTACTATCAGCCGTCTCTGCAGAACACGAAATGTCGGAGGAACATTCTGGCAAAGGAGCAGCACAAAACCTCCCCAGTGAAACGGATGAAGATCACCTCCACCGTCTCCGGCAGTGATAGAAGCTCCTTCAATAAACTGCACTTTAGATGGCAGCTGTCATTCCATTAGCTGTTGCTCCTCAGAATATCCATAACAGACCCTTTCAAAACCAAGACTCACAAGTGGACAAGCTCATCATATAAAATGATTTGTAACTGTCAGGGATTCAGGCAGGACTCAGGTGCAGAGAGAGACAGGTAGTTGGGTAAAACAGTTTTACTTAACAGCAGGCAGTTTCACAACAGTAGCAGGTCAGGGTCAGAAAAAATAATCAGTCACATGGCTGCAGCATAAACTCAGAATAACATTATGATATGTTAAGGAACAGTGATCTGGGTCTTCTGTTGGTCTTTGAGTCTTGTGTACATTATTCAGGTGACAGCTTCAGCAGTACAATTATTTTTTGTTTTTTTAAATTATTATTATTATTGAGATGAATAGAGGGACTGATGGAAGAAGGCCTACGACAATTCTTGCACTTCACTTGATGATAAAGTTCAAAATGTGTGCGAGTGTCTGCCTAGTCTGAAACCATATCAATACAGTAAATGTGTGTAGGCCTATTTATACATAAAAAACCCAAAAACGTCTTGTAATTCAAGATATTGTAATTGTACTGGGATCATGGCATATCGGTGTGACAACTAAATGACGTTTTAACATTTATACAATTTGTCATGATATACTTTTTACATGCATTCACTGCAGGAAGTATGAACTACCTGCTCTTTTTGTCATATAAGTGTAAAATCAAAGTAAAATGCTCTTAGATTGCTGGTGACCACCTAAAAAACTTCATCATCATTCTGATTGCAAGGGATCTTCAGAGGATTGTTCTATCCGTGACCGAGTTCAGAAACTCCTGGACAGCCTCGCGTCAGAAATGACAAAGAGATTCAGTAGGACAGAGCTCTTTGAGAAGCTTTAGAGGCTACCTGCTTGGACCCAAGGCTCAGAAAGCAAGCCTTGTACACAGCAAGGCAGCAGACAACACTGTGAAGAGGATCACGGTGGCGGCCGCACACATTTACCACACTACTACTAAACTACTAAACTACTAGTAGTCAAAGTGTGTGTTATAATTTGTTTGACTTTTTGACCCATTGCCTTTCTTGTTGTGCAATATTCTTATTTGGCTGAATAGCGTGTTTTTTGTTGAACTTTATGTGTATTCAACTTTTAATATTTAACTATATATTTAAATATTTATTTAACTTTATTTTCATCCAACTTCATGTCTGCCCTTCAGAGACATACATTGTTTATAGTCCTGGTTATAAATACATCCTAAATTTATATCAGGTTATTTTGTGACCCGTTTCAATAAAGGAGCAAAGCATAGAGGTTTAGCTGATTCAGGAGAAGCTAACATGTAGTAATAATTATAGTGAATAAATTGTTCACAAATCATAACTATGGGTCTTTGAGTCTGAGTGTTTTGTTCACTGTCTCTTCAGCTCTTCTCCAGGGTCACAGCAGGGAATTCAACTGTCGTCTGAACCACATTTTCTTTCCAAAAATCCTTGTCATGTCACGATTATTTAAAATAATAGAAACATTAAATATTCTACAAGTAGCACCTTAAAGACAATCTTGACAATCTCCAAAGATTTTCATTTAAATAAATGTCTGTTACGTCACTATCGCTGAATGAGACACAATGGTGACTGAGTCTATGGTCCACTGATGAAAGCTCTTGTATTTGCAGTATTATGAGTATTAAGAACCGGGTGTCTGTGGCGACTTTCCCTCCATGCATTCAAATTAGAGTTAGTGACGCGTTTTCCCTTTGAAGTGAGGTCCAAAAACACACCTGCAATTACCGCTTTTCGCCACTAGGTGCCGCCGAAGAAAACGAAACAGAGATCTTTGACTCATAACTGGGTCTTCGGGTCTGAGTCTTTCATTCATTATTGACGTGACAGGCTGCATAGGCTCAGACTGGGAACATACTGATTCATTCACGAATCATAGCTAGCTACGGGTCACCGAGTCTTTCCTTCATCATTCACGTGGTTACAACAGTAACATGACCAATGCTATTATAACTGGTGAGGAGAGCTAGCTAATGTTAGCTGATTCAACCAGAACATTTCCGTAGCTAGCTAGCTGTGTGTAATGTAGCTATTGAATGGATGTTTAATTTGCCTTTCTGTTGGAACTGACCAGGTAGGCTAAAGTGAATAGCTATTGTAGAATGAATAGAATGATATTTTGTATTTTTTATAGGTGCAGTGCTCTCGTACTTGGCTGTCTTAAGATATAGGATGTAACTTGTAAAGCTACCAAATCAATCCATGATATCCAGCAATCCTTTGATCTATGAGTTAGCTTCCAGAAGAACTAAAAAACAGAACTAAAAATTTAACTAAACTGCAAAAACAAAATGAACTAAGTCTGAGTAACATTAAATTACATGGAATTATCATTATAGACCACTGTACTTTATATTACATAGTTAAAACTGTTTTATACAATAGTTATCTAGCGGTCGTGTATAGTCTATCCCAACGTACATTTAGCAGAGGGAGGACATCCTGAATGGGACTCCATCACATGGTCACTACACACACACCATTCGCACCTATGGGCAAGAGTCTAGAGGGTCTTAGAGTCTCCACCCTAACCCGCATTCCTTTGGTGGTGGGAGGAAACCGGGATTCCTGCCAGTAAACCACGCAAACATGGCGAGACCGCACAGGCAACGACCGCACAGGCACTGCCCGAGCTGGGATTGAAATTTACGTCTCTGGTGCTGCGAGGCCACAGTGCTCACTACTGAACCAATTGTGACAACCTACAAAAATGAGTTACAGCTGGGTTCGATTCCCCCGTGTGGTCATACCTGTCAAGGTATACTTGAGCAAGATAGTTGTTCACTCATTGTAAGTCAGCTAAATAGTGTCAGCTAAATGGCAAAATATAAATGCAATGTAAAATGTGGTGTGCAGGACAATGCTGCTGGTTCCTATCAGGTTCTGCCAGTCCACTTCTGTGTTAGATCATCTATCGTTGTGAAAAAGGATTGCAGATTACAAAATGTCTTTGTGCTGAGATTTAGCAAGACATTTAGACAGTATTTCCAAATCAGATTGAGCACATTTGTTTGATTTGAAGGGACCAGTATAAACATTATCTCCTGTGTCTGGAACATTCTGTCCAGGGCATTGTCAGCTCCAATGCTTGCTTACACACACACACACACACCTTCACACATACAGACACACAGGCACACATCGTGTGAATGTAAGCAGGAACTATCCGAAGCAGTTCAGTCTGGATAAGGGGCTAATAGGTCAAGTCATAACCATGGGTGCACAAGCACAGGGCCACCTTCTCTAGCCATGCTAGCCATTCTTTTGACCTGCTTCCCTCTTTCAACCACTGTGCTGGCAGCCACTCAGAGCATGTCTGTGGATCTGGGCTGGTTATTATGACCTCCATGTATCCTTCTCCTAGAGGGGTGGAGCAGGGCAGAGACCAGACTTTGCCCGAGTCATGCCCTCTGTGCCAGCTCACTGCTGACCATTTAAATGCGTTTGTTTGTGTGTTTGCATGCGGGTGTCCTTGTGTGTAAGATAGAAAAAGTGTGTGTATATGTGTGCATAAGAGAGAGCGATTAGAGGGTGTGTGTGTGTGTGTGTATGTGTGTGTGTGTGTGTGTGTGTGTGCATGCGTCGATAATCAGAGGTCAAAGGATCGTTGTGATTACTGTTCACTGCAACAACATTAAAAAAGCAGCAATTCTCTTTTACAGGAACTTTTGGAGAAGTTCCAAGACACTGCTATTGTGTCACAGTCATAAGAACATTATACAACTGAAATGATAACGTTCTTTTATGTCTGTACCACAGGGCCAAGTTACTAATTGCAGCTAGCCCAGAACAGTATCTTGGCAGCTGTCTAGCTCTTACTTGGCCTGGCTTGCAGCAGACCATTTAAAGGAGATACCTGGACATTTAGAATTTTAATTGATGATGTTTTTCAGTGGCCACCTCTTGTCAAATCAAGCAAAATATATATTTGTTACAGTAGGTGGATCTACTGGACACAAACGCACGACTCAGAGACACACAGGATTAAGTAAATAATAAAGGGGTATTTAATAAAGTGGTCAAGGGGAGTGGAAAGGGCAAAGCAAGGCAGGCGGGGCAGATAGGGCTAGCGGGGCAAAGAGAGATGTCGGGCAGGCAGGATCATGGCCACAAGCAAGCAGGCAGGTTGGAGAGGCAGGCAGTTGTCAAGGGAACAAGCAAGCGGGGACTTTAGAGGGACAGGCAGGGGTCGAGGCAACAAGCAAGCAGGCAGGTCAGATAACATGCGGGGGTCGAGGCACCAGGCAAGCAGGCAGTTCAGATAACAGGCGGGGGTCGAGGCACCAGGCAAGCAGGCAGGTCGTGTAACAGGGTAAAGAGAAACAGGGTGAGTTCAGGCAACAAGGTACGGGAAAATACTCAGACTATGAATCGTATCGCACGGCCAAGAACGAGACTAACAGGTTAGTATTGAATACAATCTGGCGATGAGTGACTGGAAAACCGGGGTTGATATACTGCAGGGCTGATGACATGATGAGAATCAGGTGTGTAGGCTGAGGAATGATGTCATCCCCAGGGACAGGGAGCGAGAGAGAGAAACCAGACAACTGCTAGCGGAGACACCACACCACTGCTATACGGCGGAAGTGGAGGTTAGCATTGTGTTTGTCATTAACTAGCTTACGGATAGTAGTGGTGCTTGGTTTCAATGAGGAAAGCTTACAACAACAACAAAACCAAACACAAAACGACAACAGAATTACAAGAGAAAGTCAGTAGAGGCTTTTTCACCTACAATGTGATACCACTGCTGAAGAACAATAACCGAGAAATATTTCATATGCCTTTAAAATCATTTGTAAACGTGTCCAAGGCTGCACAATATGAGTGTCTCCAACCTACATGTGCTAATTGATACACGTGGCTAGGGGTTGAAACTTGAATGACAGTTATCAAGTAAAGGTGTACTGTATGCAGGTACAAGTCTATAGGTCCTTCTGTTTCTGAAATTATAACTTCTCTTTGGCCTCCGCCAAAATACAGCACCAAGGTTTGGGGGTGAACATTGGAGAACATAAAAATTGATACAAAATGTTAAAACCACCTCACCATCATGAGAGCTTATACATCGATATATCACTTTTAACTGCTCCGACAGCCGTGTCACAAGGTCAGCCATAGTCAAACACAGACCAGACATTATGTGGATGAACTCGATAACTCCTACTCAGCTCTTTCGTATCATTATATAAGGTTACAACATACGCACAGTCTTACTGGGTGTTACATATTTGCCCAGACGACAACATTTTCAAGGGGAGTTACTAGTCCACGGGTCCAGTGTCAGATCTATGTGATTGGATTGTCTGTCTGTGGGTCAGTGGATGTGATGGTGGCCACATGCATACATACGTCACATTCAATGATCCCTCCTCTGCCACACACAC
Organism: Polymixia japonica; assembly: GCA_900302305.1. NCBI lineage: Eukaryota > Metazoa > Chordata > Actinopteri > Polymixiiformes > Polymixiidae > Polymixia > Polymixia japonica. The sequence goes on from OMKK01084396.1 coordinate 10,352, forward strand.
ACTCTCTCTCTCTGCATCTATATATCTTTCTCTCTCTCTCTCTCTCTCTCTCTCTCTCTCTTTGTCTCTCACTCTCACATGCTCTGGTCTCTCAGCCGACTAGAGATCACCATGAAATTGACAAAGCTGAGATGCATAACCTTATTCAACATTGCATAATCTCACTCAGTCAACAAACCCTACATGTTGCCAGTGGATTATTTACATTATGGCCAGCTTGGTATGCTGGGAAGTCTTTGGACTATTTAAATCTGCTGATAGTTAGTGGATATTGACAAGAAATATGAGAGAGATTAAAAGCATTCATAATTTTAATATATTTTTTTGCAAGCAGGATTTGTATGAGTGAAATGTAATACTAGCTGAGATCTCTGCATATTCCCCTGGACTTGAGATGTGTTGAGACTCAAGGGTGAGAATGCATTTGGTCAACATACTAAAGATTTCAATTAATGTAAGCCTTCCAAGTTTCATATGGAAACCATATGTGCCAATATCTTGACACCCAGACAGTGTGTGATCATTTCTATAAAAAGCCTTGTCCTTGATGTCGATAATACCGAAGACATGCTAGTTCAAAGCAGTACTGGTTTTTCAGAGAGGGGGTGTTAAAGAAACATGCTGGCACCATTGCTTTAAGCAGATAACATTAATGGCACAGATCGATTCAGTGCTGAAATCGCTGAGGTTCTGAGGTTACTGTAAGTGTAATGATTTAGTTTGAGATAAACATAAAACAGATGTCCTGGAGACTTCACTTTACATTAATATTCTAACCACATCTACATAACGTATCATGTGACAGGATGGATACAGAGAAATGGAAAAGGCAGAAATAGAAAGTAATTACAAGTAAATTCAAACAGACAATCTTTTAAAAAGAGAGTATCTCCACCATCAAGTATCTCAGATGTTTTTTTGTAGTTGTCACAGTGAAAAGAGGTACTATAATGAGATTTTTAGGAGTAAATGGAGCCAGTGACCATGTGCACCGTGGATTCTGCTTTCCTCTGAATGTGGCTCGATTAGAATTCCAGTTTAAATTATGGACTATTTCCATTTTTCTAAGCACATAGCGCTACAGGAGTTGATGAACGATCATGAACTTATGACTAATATTAAGCTGTACTGGGACCAACAATCAGCAAACCTTTTTTTCTTTTTATTTAAACCAAAAGTTGATGCTATTGTCCTGGATCATAATTTGCAAGAATTCATTTTACCTATAATTACATTACATCCGACATTCAGAGCTGCTGGATCAAAACCTGAATAGCACTTCGGAGCAGATCCCCGGAGCAGGTAGAGGTTTACTGCTTCGGAACATCTATGGAGGTCTGGGCTAAACATGAAAATGCTCTGTCAGCATCACTTTAAATTGCCTACTAGTTCCTGAGCAGATATAAAGGGCATTTTAGAGGTGAAATCCCTGTAATGCTCTAATGTTCTTCTGAAACAAGACCCAGGACAAAACTCCTGATGCTGTGATGCTGACCAGTGGCCAACAGTGGAAGACTGTGGTTGTACTAGGCTGCTTCTTATGGTATGAATGTGTGTCATGTACGTTTGGTAGGGCTGAAAAAGAGCACGCATGCTCGACAAACCTTTACTAAATAAAGGTTAAGAAAAAGACGAGACAATATCCCACAGGCAGCAGTCTTTACAACATATGAATATATGGATATAAAGATGCACCAGCACACTTTCAGCTCAGCCTGCGTCCTTCTGTCCTTCAGAGTGATAGGGCCTGTTTGCTCAGCACACAGCTGGCAGAGGTATGCAGTCTTGTCCCGCTGACCATTCCAGTTAAACGTAAAACCATTCACAGAAAACACATACTAGGAATTTAGTGCATAACAGGAAAAGACAGCTGACAGAGTAAAAGTTTAAGTACAAGTTTTAGTATTTCCATGCTACCTACAAAGAATAGCAAGGAAAGGTCGTGGTGAAAACATAATTTTTGAATGTGTTATCTACAATCCTATCGTCTGGGGAGGTATTGTAAGTGGCATCTGATCCTTGTATTTGGAAAATGTAATTTTCAGCGTCTCACTATATTTGCTATGTATTTATGAGTAACTGTTCATATAACTTTGCAACGTTTCTATGGTAGTAGTAAATATCTTTTTGATTATACTTGTTTTATTTACATACCTGGCTCTGTTTGTCTGAAAACTGTGCTTTAAGTACAGTGTACTGTTGGAAATTCTTAAAGTAGACCATCATAGTTACACATGATCCAAAAATGGAAACCAAGCTCATAGGTTTCAATTTCATCAGCTTGTGTGCAAATGTTGCAAGAGCATGAGACCAAATAGTGTCAAATCATTCACATCCTCTCTCTTTTTCACGAGCTTGTGTGCAACAGTTGTAAAGGCATATGGCTCCAATAATATTAATTAATGCGTGCGGTACAATATTTCCACTATAATGCATTTCTGTAATGATGACCCAGTAAAATTAAATGAAAATGCCTTGAAAGACAATGGAACAATTAAGCCAGTCTAGTTCTCACAAAAGAACAGGGAGCCAGTAGTTTGCAGTGTTTCTCAGGAGCAGGGCTGACAAGACCCTCGACTGCATTCATGCTCAACAAAGCTTTGCTAAATAAAGGTTAAGAAAGACAACGTCCCACAGGTTGCAGTCTTTACAACATATGTGCTTGAGGGATCTGGAGACCATGCTCCACCAGAATTCATTATTTTTATAGGGAAAACATTTTTGAATGGTAACAATGGGACTAATTATAGTGTTATTTCAGATTAGAATCAACACAATTCAACATCTCACTATGACACTTATATGGACAGTAGTCTCTACTGTATACTTAAGGTTTGACATACATCCAGCATTCACAGAGCTCTCTAGGGGTGATGATTTCATTCAGAAAGCCCCAGCCCTGTCCTCAGTCAGGAGGTTGTTAGTGAAAGAGGCAGGTTATCTTAGGTGAGATTTATAGTGATAGGCTATTTTTCTGTCATGGAAATGTATGCAGATTTAATTGAATGATTTGTTCCCTCTTTCATACGACCATTTCAGACCAATCAAGGGATGATGGTCATGACCAGGCAGTTAAAGTTGCTGATCTATGTGAAGCAGGTAAAGATAAGTGAATAACCTAATGATGATTCTTACAACAACAACATAATAATGATGATAGTAATAATAAGAGGATAACAAGATAACAAGATTTAACAATAATAACAAGATTGAACTCTTTTTCAAGAGTGACAGCAGTGTACAAGCTAGTGTAGAAGTGAGTGTACAAGCTAGTGTACAAGCTAGTATAGAAGTGAGTGTACAAGCTAGTGTACAAGCTAGTGTAGAAGTGAGTGTAGAAGCTAGTGTAGAAGTGAGTGTACAAGCTAGTGTAGAAGTGAGTGTAGAAGCTAGTGTAGAAGTGAGTGTACAAGCTAGTGTAGAAGTGAGTGTACAAGCTAGTATAGAAGTGAGTGTACAAGCTAGTGTACAAGCTAGTATAGAAGTGAGTGTAGAAGCTAGTGTAGAAGTGAGTGTAGAAGCTAGTGTAGAAGTGAGTGTACAAGCTAGTATAGAAGTGAGTGTAGAAGCTAGTGTAGAAGTGAGTGTAGAAGCTAGTGTAGAAGTGAGTGTACAAGCTAGTATAGAAGTGAGTGTAGAAGCTAGTGTAGAAGTGAGTGTATAAGCTAGTGTAGAAGTGAGTGTAGAAGCTAGTGTAGAAGTGAGTGTAGAAGTGAGTGTAGAAGTGAGTGTACAAGCTA
>OMKK01084398.1:0-12543 GCA_900302305.1 Polymixia japonica
ACGTGACCTCCATTTTGCGGGGTAAATCACACGATATATCCCGCTTGGGACCGCATTTTTCTGTATCAATGCGCCTTCCAATCAATCTCATTACACAGAACTATATTCTGTCGCGGATGAATATTCTACAATTTATTCTACAATCGTAAATAAATGATTGCATTTCACAACTATGTGTCTTTTTTTAATAATATCTAGTAGTCTAACTGTTGTAGTACTGTTGGATTTACGCCCGCTTGTAAGTCTAAATCCCTCGGCTGCGCCTCGGGATCCGACTATACAAGCGGGCGTAAATCCACCCATTTACCCCTTCCTCTTAGGGTTAATTGCTTTATTTTATCCTCACTTTGTCAGACATCACAGAATATTTGGTCATGACAACTTGGTTTAAAGTCATTGAGAAGTCGTGGAAAAGCATTGGTCAAAACGTGTATGAACCCTGTATTTTGAAAATCTGTATCTTTACTAAAAGCAGCTATTTTCTTATATAAATTATTTTATCATTTAGTTAGCCACACCTTGATGATACGAGTATAAAAGCCAAGAAAGCACTGACTAGTTTTATCTCGGGAGCCTTGCAGTTAAATTCTGCACTAGTTGCAAATGAGTTGGACGGAATAAAGTAAATTGAAATAGCCTAATCAAATTGAGAGGAAATTGATGCATGTCCAGATTTCTCCAGGTGCGCAATAAATGGTACTGACCTTACTTTGAAAATATCAACCAATAGATCTCAAAGATTTTTAGCAAAATGTTTTACACTGTTAGTGAGGTAGACAAGTTGGTGGGCCTGATCAGACTGCCTTGCCCTGCCTACTTGCCACATCCACCACAATGATGCCCTTGGTCCTTTGATTTGGTTGTTAGGACAACAACAGCATTTTCTCTCAGTTTTTCAGGCCTTTCATGTCTGCATCAGTAGTGGCAGCAGCAGGAACCCAGCTTCTCTCGTTTACTTGATCTTTCTCTCTCCTTGCAGTCTTCTCTGAATAGTCCAATCTGAATCTAAATGATAACATTTGTTTACCTCCTTTGAACAATCCCATCTCTTTGCTTGTGTGTGCCACCCTTTCTCTTCTCTCCCTCCCCAGTGCCTGCAGCAGCGAGGCAGAGCAAGGCAGAGCGAGGCATAGCTCTGTGACTCAGAACACACAGTGGCTTGGTCATAATCCTCCCAGTAGGAAGGCAAAGGGGACGCGATGGTCAGGCCCCTTGTGTTCCAGCTCTTGGGACTATCTGTTCTGTTAGGACCCAACTGGACCTTATTGACATTTTTTAGCTGTCAAGCCAATGTTTCACAACATTTCTTTAATGCGGTGTTTTCTGAGAAAAACAATTGCAAAAAGGCCAGGCAATATTATCAAGTTGCATCAAGAGAAAATTGTGGAGAGGATGCAGTCTAATAGCAGTACTCATGAATGGATTTTAGTACCAGCAGAGATTGGCCAGCTCTGACTAACTACAACCTATTCTCCAAGCAGCTCCACTTAATAGATCAGGCTAGTGGATATGAGTAAATTGGCCTGGAGCCAAACACATAGCCCACACCTGCATTGTGCAGTCCCAAACTCCCAGCTGTGTTTGTTTGAGGAGGAGGCTAGTGGGAGTTGTCAATACTCAGCAGCACTAAATCCCTTTAGTTGTAGCTTCAAGTCGAGAAGCACTCTAGGCTTTGGTCATGCAGTGCAGACAATAGGCTGCGAGAGTGTGAGGAGAGCCTCAAGAGAATTAATTAACTCTACATATATGATGAAACAAAGCTTTGAAACTTAGCATTGGCCTAGGCAATAGAACAAATCTTTAAAGGGTAAATGGGGCCTCGGGCCTCTTGAAAATAACCAAATTAACCTAGACAGTCTGTTTCCTGAAATGAGATCCCACTGATGAAGAGCTCGGGTCATAACCCATTAGCCTACATTTGAGTAATGATTAGACCTACCAGTCCTGGTGCAGTCTGATTTTTAACAAGAAGCTAGTGTGGTAACTCCAGGGGGGCAGGATTGACCTCTGAGCTTGAAGCCACCAAACCTAGTGGAGACCCGAGGTACTGCAGGCAGAGGTACTGGACCGGCTCCAGCCGGTAAAATTCTCCATAGACTTCCATTCAAGTTTTACGATTTCTTCAGATGTCACACTTGGCTCGATGTGTTCTTTTTATTGTGCAAGCATTTTTTCCAGAGACAGATTATTTTTAAGTCAATCAGATCAGTAGAACATTGAGTTTTATTTTCAATATGATATGTCATGATCAAGTTCCATTAACAGTGATGTCGAGCACAAGCTGCAGCCTGATATCTTCAGTAACCAACTCTGATTATCTCACACATTCATACGTGTAATAAGTCTACTGGATTCTTCTATCAGTTTATATGTCAAACGGCTTTAGATTATATAAATTGAGTAGCATTTTCACCATTGCAGTTGTGATGTCTACAACAGGTTACAATGTCAAACTGGATAGCCAGCTATTGTGCAAGACTGGTCAACCTGGAAATGGAAACATGGCGTTCTGCCTCCCATGAATGTCTCTCTCTTGCTTCACTGCGCTGCTGAGCAGATCCATAGAGAATAAATGGCAGCCATTTTGGACTATAAGGGTGGTAACTCTCTTTCACTTCCTATAATAAGGACATTTTACTTTGCTTGCTGAACATTTTACAATAAGACACATCTTTATCTTTCAATGGATCAAGCCGTTGGTAGCAGCACATTGTCAGCTGCGGAAGGCACATGGCAGTAGTGTAACATCTGCACAGGCGACATGAACAGCCAGGGAACAGATTGGAATCCCTGTCTGGTAATCAGTGGCTGACTGGTTCCATTACACATTGGAGACTTTGCAGAGATTTTGTAGAGTTTTCCCATCACTGCTTTTGTCAGTCCTCTAGAAGTCAGTGCATTTTTCCATTTTGAAGAGCATAATTTCTAGGACTTTGAGATCTGATGAATGATGACTTTAAGATCACTGGTCTGTTGCTCTGACCTTAAAGGGGCCCTATTATACCATTTTTGGTTCTTGCCCACATATAAGCATATTGTCACTGTATCTAATGGACAAGACAATGTGAAATCTGAAAGCCCTCCCATTTAGCAGCAGTTTCCTTGTCAAATAGCATGTTCCTCCTACAGACAGAAACGCTCTGTTTTGATTTTGATCCCCGTGTGACATCACACAGGGCTAGTCGTTTACATATAATTTACATACAACGTCGATAAATGTTTCGGAGCCTCAGCGTTTGCTCCGCCTGCAACCACTGAGCGACTCGGATACAAGATCCAAGATGGAGGAGAGGTAGAGGAAAACATTTTATTTTTAACGACAACGTTCCGGCTACATTTAGCCCACAGTTGTTGGTGTGTGCTCAACACTTTGTGTCTGACTGTGAACGAGGGCCAGTACAACGCAGGATTCGCTATGAAGTTAATCCTTAAAGATGGAGCAATTCCTACTGTATGTGACCCAAGTAGAAACCTGGAATCTGTAAGTATCACCAGTTTGTCATATTATTTGCACGTTTGTCCAACTAATTTGTATTTGACTTCTGGTTAGCTAACAAGCTAGCGTGGCTAACTATGGTAAACAGGCATACTAACTACCATGTTACGTGTTGAGCGTGGAGGAGGTTTGAAAAACTAAAGCAGTAGCCAAACAATATGAGTGTGAGGAGTCATGACACTATAAAGACTTTATAAAAATTATTTGTTGGGACCATTGTTTCTAAATCACAAAATCACTCAAGTGAGCACCGTGCTGTGTGCTTTCACTACTTTCAAGCAAGTAACATTACCGGCAATATTTTTCAGTGGACAGTGTTTCCAATTCATGTACTCGTCTGTGGTGGCCAGCCACAGCTAAACTTTCTCCCTTCACACATTCAGAATGTAAAAAAGAAAAATGCTTACAAAATGTAGTTGTGCTTTGCATACATCTGGCTTTAAGCATGGTGTTTCACTCTGCTCCCGTCCACAGCCAGTCAACCCCTTCCCCCATTGCCCCGCTCTGCCATACAGTACGAGACAACGCATCTCATTTAGGACTATGGTTGAGTATCAAGAACCAGTTTCAAATTATCGAGAACTATGGTTTTTATTAAGAAACACAAGTTTTGAATCTGCTTATTGGAACCCTTAGTGTATAAAGCCCTTTCCATAATAGACCGAAGTAGGAGACTGTTGAGTTAGTTACAGGTTCTCCTAGAATGTGTCCTCAGACTTCATGCCGTTTGTTTATCGATGATCACACGTGATCACGGCATAGCTCGCATGCATTTAGATTCATGTTGTTAGCTGATGAGATGAGGAAGCTCAAGCTTTGTCTTTGTGTTATATCTGGTAACTATAGCGTTGTACTCTAGCTATTCATTACTAATGATTTGACTTTATAAATAATATTTTAGATAATGGATACGTTTTTATTCCCAGCATTCAGGCCAGCTCATGTCAACAGTCCCCTGCTGTAAGTCATGTGGGCTGCCAGGCTGACCCCCCTCGGAGAACAGATCAGTTGGATGTTGTTGTCCATGAGAACTCTGCATCATCAAATAAGAAGTCAAAAGGTTTGTCTCACAGACACTTTTCATCCTAAATTCATTTCAGTATTTGTCTATAACAGTGCCAACCACATATATTTCTGAATAGTAATGCTTCATACAGACTTCACTGCTGCAGAGACTTGGGAGTAGTCACCACCACCACAACCTCTCATGACCTCAACGCCCGCTAAGTTCACGAGGCCAGCCCAGAGGCCTCGTCTAGACCTTGAGGAGCAGGAGCAGGACAGTGTGTCAACGGAGCTTCCTGAGCCACATGATTTTACTTGCAACCCTGCTGAGTCAGTAACCGTCTTGACAGAATCATCAAGTCTGTCGTGAGTTATTTTCCATTAGCCCTCCACGTTACATATCATCGATAACATGTTGTTGCTCATCTTTGCGACTGCAAATGTGAAAGCTCATGTTTTTCTATGTGTATTGTTTTATTCCATATTTTCTGAAAGCAGGCCATCAATCCAAGACCCTTTAAGTCCTATCCAAAAGATCCCAAAATACATGGTGTGTGACACCTGGAGCTGTTTGAGGTGTGGCCAGTGTGCCAGAGGGTGTGTGAGGTCCGCAGAAGGCTTGGGACATTCTTGGCAGTTGATCAGCTGTGCCCCCATTGTAACTTTTCCAGACAATGGAAGAGCCAGCCCACTGCTGGCAGCAGCCCTGCTGGGAACCTCCGACCTTCTGCAGCCGTCCACTTCACTGGTGCATCTTTTTTTAAACTTGAAAAGGTATTTGGAAAAGAATTTACTCTGTAATCATAAATATTTGTATATGAAATATTTTGTGGGTAATTGTTCCAAATATCCTTTGTCGTTGCTGTCAGATCTTCATGGCAATGCATGTGAAAGTATTCCAATATGACGCCTTCCAATGCCAGGATGTTCCTTGAGCCAGCTATCGTATATAAATGGAAGAGGGGACAGGAGGTCATGTTGCAGCGCCTCAGAGCAGAAGGTTATTGTTGGCGGTGACATGAGGGCTGACTCACCAGGTAGTTTCCTGTCTCAACATTCATACATCAACATTCACTCTAGGGTTATCTATTCATTTTGTTGGAGGGGAGGGTGGTTGAATTCTAACATTATAAATTCATATTCACAGGCCACTACCAATTTTGGCAGTTACTCCATGATGGACCTGAAGAGTAACACCGTTATCAATATCCAGCAGTGCAGGTTAGTAAGTGAAACTTTATTTAACTGACAATGACATTGTCACATGTTCAACTACTGACATTATGTATTAAATAAATGTATGATATCTCGGTCACTCATAAATCACTGTTTCTTCATAACCAGGTGAGGTGGGTGGAAGTTACCACATGGAGAAAGAAGGCCTGAAACGAAGCCTTGCACTCTTGTGGCGCTTTTCCACCGCATGGTACCGGCTCAACTCAACTCGACTCTACTCGCCTTTTTTGGTTTTACATCAGGCAAAAGTTGTGGATAGTACCTGGTGCTTTTTTGGCATCACCTCCATTGTGGTTCCAAACGAGCTGAGGCGATACCAAAACGTGATGTGAAAACACTGCAGACTACTGATTGCTTAAGGCTTAATGTTGGCTAAACGCTGCCTTTCCAATTGTACATTTCAGTCCACATCTTGCCTGTTTTGCATTTGCCTTATACTCTCGTACTTTGTACTTATGTACACCTTTACTGTGTATGCCCTACGTTGTTTGATATACTGAACTCTCTGTTTAAGTTAGAATAACCCCAGATACACACACACACACACACGCATACAAACCGGACATGCATATAAACCTGTAACAGTTACTGGTCACTGTTTTCACCAACAATTTACTGCAGTTACAGTATGAAAACCAAATTTGTAATATTTGTAATTCCTTTCCTTTTTGCTTTTGTAATTCCCTTTGAGTCAAATGTAATGTACTCCCTGGGCATCTTTGTAAGCTTATATGTTTCTATCCTGTCTTGTCCTGTTATTGTATTGCACACTGACTTTGTTGAAATAATAAAATAAAAAAATAGGCATGAGAGTCCTTTAAATAATATGTATGAATTTAAATAAATATTTGAATAAAAAGAATTGTTGACAATATAATAATTTGCATGATGTTTTATTTATGCCAATGGTCCCTTTGAGTGACTTAACTAATGCTAATGTAGAAAAACAGATTTTAGATTTGGGACAGTCAAGATTCACTTCAGGACAGTTAGAATTATATTTCAGGATGTTTCTGGGATGATGGTGAAACAAAGTTGGTCTCGGTCCCTGGAAACAGACAAGTGCAGGAATGGATGCTCAATGTTGAGTGTAAAGAGGGTTTATTATTACAATTACAATTAATTTAGTACAAAAACACAGTAAGATGAATATAGTGTAACAATATGATAGTGTTAGCATTAAGGATAGCCTGGAATATATTGTATTTCACCCCTGACCTACACGTAAAGAGCCCAAACTCCTGCACTAGTGGTATTGATTGGTAAAAAGGCACAAATTATAAATTGATTACACAGCATATATGTGCAATGAATGAGTAATTTGCTGTAGTATTATTGTTCAAATAGATTTGATAAAGTATAACATATTTACATTCTCTATGTGTCTGCCAGAGACATACAGATGTGGAGAAACTTTGTTGCTGCCCTATGTCATGAAGGGTTGAGTGAGTTGAAGTGTCCCACTGAGTATTCCTAGAATATCCCACAGTATTCCTAGAATATCCCACAGTATTCCTAGAATATCCCACAGTATTCCTAGAATATCCCACAGTATTCCTAGAATATCCCACAGTATTCCTAGAATATCCCACAGTATTCCTAGAATATCCCACAGTATTCCTAGAATATCCCACAGTATTCCTAGAATATCCCACAGTATTCCTAGAATATCCCACAGTATTCCTAGAATATCCCACAGTATTCCTAGAATATCCCACAGTATTCCTAGAATATCCCACAGTATTCCTAGAATATCCTACAGTATTCCTAGAATATCCCACAGTATTCCTAGAATATCCCACAGTATTCCTAGAATATCCCACAGTATTCCTACAGGTGTGTTTTCACAGCTGTATGCAGCTGGTTGATGTTTCCAGACATGTTTTGTCCATCTCTTCCTCCTCCTCTGCACATCACACCTGACTAAATGTAGCGAACTCTGAGGAGTCTTTGAGTCTTTTGAGTTTGAATCTTTTTTTTTTTAGATGATGTTATAATCAGCGAGCCGTTGCAAGTAGGCAACTAATACAGTGACTTAGGTACAGTTTGGCTTTCTGTTTTTTTAATTACAGTCCACTTGTCATGTAGTATTACTGTGAACTTTATAAAGTAGGTTTTTGACATTTTTAAATATAGAAAATATAGAATAAATAGAAAGATAGTCCATAGAAAAATGTTTATTTTTCTCTGGGGACGTTTACAGTACTCATTACAGGTTAGTAATTTAAAAAAAGACTAAACAGTGACGTCTACAAGTGAAATAACATAATTGCTGAATCATTTAAGGTGGAACGAAAAATTCAAATAAGTAGCTGTCGAATATGTAGCCAACTTCAGCCTCGTCGAACTCTGAGGGTAAACAGACTTGGGTCCGGAAAAACCCCTCCAACCGTACCGAATGTGAAACCACCCTAAGATCTCTAGCTGTCTTGATCTCTAGCTGCGTTGGTCCATACTCTTCTCTGAAACCAGTAGAGCAAAAGAGTGCAGAAAGCACCTGTCTAGATTTGCTTAATAAGCCAGTAGCCCAGATTTCCAGTTGCAGCGTTATTTGTATTTTGCCTGAGGTTACCAGGTTTGGGTTTGTGAGATCAGGACTCCAGGGATGGAAGGTGAACAAAAAGGTAAAAGCTCGATTATGAGGTTAAAAGGTCAGCGAGAATATGAGTTGCCGCATGTGTGTGTGTGCGCTGTGTTTGACTGGTTGCACTTTTTATTTATTTATTAGGTTATTAAATAAGTCTCTATCCCTCCTCCTCAGGTAAGCCCTGAATTCCAGAAGAAGGTCGAGAATAAGATCAAAGATCTCCTCCAGCAGATGGAAGAGGGCCTGAAGACGGCCGACCCCCATGACTTTTCTACTTACACTGGCTGGACAGGTCTGGGATTTACTCACTGTCTCTCATGTATTATATATAATATATACATGTATTTTTCCCCCATTACCTCTGGCTTTTTCTTTCTCCCAGCTGTCTCTACAGAGTTGTCTATGATATCTAAACAGTTAGGTTGTGTTGTAGGAAAGCGACCACTAGGCTGTAGAGCAGCAGTGACTGTTTGACCCACCAACATCTTTTACATTGATTAAAATAGCATGACTGAATGGAGCAAGAGAATGTATATTGTTAGTATTATGTATAACATTAAAAAAAAAGAAAACATATTGAGGAAACATTTTTCAATTCATTCATCAAATCAAAAAAGAAATCAATTCATTTCATGTTAGCTCTATAATACTAAATAAAGAGAATAAAATTATATTTAAAAAAAAAAATATATATATATATATATGTCAAGAAGAAACTACATGCTGCATGTTTGCAGTTTGCATTGATCTTTGTACATAGAACACCAAATTTATTATGTGTTTTGTGTGATGTTTACTCTGTAATGTAGTTGTTGCTGTTGTCTTGTTGCTGATATTGTATGTAATGTTTAGTATGTGTTCTATTGTCCTTTTAACTCCCTGCCCAGGGACCACAGATGTAAATTAGCTATAAAAATAATAATAATAAATCACATTTATATAGCGCTTTTCCAAATGCTCAAAGACGCTTTAGCTATCTAGCTAACTCTGGTATAGAACCGGTTCTGTACATGGTCCCTGTCAAAAAGTAAACTAATAAACCAAACTAACCTATTTTAGTCAAGAAGTAGCGTAAATTCGAGCTAATGAAACGAGTCAGTCTTATAAGACTGTAAATGCAGCTGCCCACGCCACATGACAATTTGAACAGTTCTTAAAATGATGGCACACAAACGGCATGTGCACTTGCCATTAGCCTGTCTCAAATCTCCCCCTAATGTATACCCTAATGTTTCTCTTCTTTCTTTCTTTCTTTTTTTATAGGTATTGCTCTACTGTACTTGCAGTTGCATCGTGCATCCAATGAGGCTTCTCACCTGCAGAGGGCTCTGGACTATGTGAAGAGGACCCTGAGGAACCTCAATGGCCGCAAAGTAACTTTCCTGTGTGGGGACGCTGGGCCACTGGCAGTAGGGGCTGTGGTCCACCACAGGATGAACAACACTGCCGATAGCAAAGAGTGCCTAACCAAGTAGGTGGCTGTGTAGGACGGGAGCCAGACTCTTAAGTCCGTAGTTGTAACAATATGGTGACGCTCAAACCTATTCCCTTTCACATTCACAGTTTGGGTGAATTGGTAATGCTGTTTCTGTATCAGGGCAACTACAATAGCTGCAGGAATGGGCAGCTCTCTTGACCTATCTCTAAACCTACATGAGTTAAGCCATAAGGTGTTTGAGTTGATGACCCGTATGATGGCACAGTTTTCAGCACCACGGACAGCTCCAGACACACATGGGACTCTGTTGCAGTTATTGACAAACTCAAAACATCATGCCTTGCACCTAATATCATCTAATATCCCCTTTGAAAGGCATTTAAAGGCCCACTCATTATTTCTGGTTGGTTTTTTTTTAGAGAAAAACAACAACTCGCCCCACCCGGCAGGACTGGTGGTAATTCCCAAAATGATACAGCAAGGTTTTCTAAATCAAAAGGCTGTTTGGCTCAATAGCAAAGTGTAGGGGGTTCAGATGAAAACGTTTATAACTTTACAAACAGCTGCATATAAAGCTAGCCGCATTACAGCATGAAACAATATACGTCATGTCACATTGAAAATCATTCTTAGCCAAAAACGAACTGCTTTAGCCGCTTACAAAATTGAATTTTCTGACCAAAATACTCACCAAAATACATGGCTACTGGACTTTATTCAGTGTGGGAACCCATTGTGCAGCTCCAGGATGCATATATCAGCTCAAAAACATAACAATAATCAATTTAAATAAACTTTAAATCTTTGGTCTTGCCCATTCTCAATTGTCTCAAGCCTTAAACATCCTTCCTTAACCTGTCCCTTTGATCTACACTGATTGCAGGTGAAATCAACTAGGGATCATAGCTTTTTACCTGGTCAGTCTGTTTCAAGAAAAGAGCAGATATCCCTAATATTTTGTACACAGTGCATAGGGGTTTGGGACTGGGAGGATGGGACGGGTTTGAGCTGGGAGGATGGGACGGGTTTGAGCTGGGAGGATGGGACGGGTTTGAGCTGGGAGGATGGGACGGGTTTAGGCTGGGAGGATGGGACGGGTTTGAGCTGGGAGGATGGGACGGGTTTGGGCTGGGAGGATGGGACGGGTTTGGGTTGGGAGGATGGGATGGGTTTGGGCTGGGAGGATGGGACAGGTTTGAGCCGGGAGGATGGGACGGGTTCGGGCCGGGAGGATGGAACGGGAGGATGGGACGGGTTTGGGCTGGGAGGATGGGACGGGAGGATGGGACGGGTTTGGGCTGGGAGGATGGGACGGGTTCGGGCCTCGGGCGGCTGCAAACATTATTTTTATTGTTATTTTCTTTTCCCCTCTCATCACTTGCATGAATGGCTCTGCTGTTGCTGCTGATGTGTGATGACTTCAAAGCTTAATAGAACTTACTGTTTACATGTGTTCACTATGATTTCTCCAGCCCCAAAGAAGCTGCCGGCGAATGGTCATTTTTGTTTTTGACCGCAACATTTTAAACTAGCAAATGAGACAACATATAACGCTCTGTCTGTGCGCTCTGATTGAGGCACAATTAGTGCCACCGTTTTCTGGAAATCTGGCTGTTTTCGGGCCGGGCTCAGTAAAAATGTCTTTGATCTCGGGCCATCTCAGGCTGGGTTTCACCCGGGTCGGGTCAGGCTCAGATTTTCCAGCCCATTGAGAACTCTACAATGGATTGATTAAGTTCTGAGCATACTGTAAGAGAGCTGGAATAATGTTATAGAGGCCAAAATACATAGGTAGGTGGGGATGACCACACTTATGAAGTTGCTAGATTGCAGATTTCACGGACGCCCTATCCATTGCATACAACCCGCAGAGAAATGAATTACCTTGGGGAAAATTCTGTCACTAATTGTCCAAGATAAATCAGCTGGAATTTAGTTGGCATGGTTACAATGCACAATGCAGTGTTTTCCTCTGGTTGGCAGTTTACCTTGGTGGTGCGGCTATGAAATGCATGCTGTTGATAACTTAAAGGGGACATATTATGCTTTTCCTTATTTTCTGACATATATATAATGTTACAATGTCGGATGGTCATATTAACCGTGTCAAATAATGAGCTAAACGAATGATAAAGTAATCCCTGTGAGCAAAAAGCTCAGGCTTCAGACTGCTCTGAACGGTTTCAAACGGTTTCCAACTTCCTGCACGAGCTGACGTCAACTCGGGACGGATTTCTTTATATGGTCATCTGCTCCAGGCAGTGACAAAGGTTCTGCGGTCAAAGACAACAAGGGAAGGATGACGCATGCATGTTTGGCGACAGCAGAATAACATTTTAGTAGTTACGTTACCTTTGTTATTTCCTAACAGCAGACGTTTTCCACTTCAGTCGGCATTTTAGCACATTTCCAACACGTACACCAAACAGAGACGTCCTGCTGTAATCTTTGTTGCTGCAGATGTTCATGCTGTCTACTCTCATATTCCAAATCAGATTCAGGCTCAAACATGTACGGTTGGATTTGAGAAGTTGCCGATTTCCAATCAAGAACGAAATTATATGTTACTTAGTACATTTGCAGTTTCACTTTCACTGTCCACAATGGCAAGAGGATGTTGGCTAATTATAGTCATATATATATAGTTATATATATATATATACATCCTTTATAGTTAATTTATTATACTGTATTATATTATATTATACTATATTGTATGACTCTGCAACAGTGGGTTGAACTGCAGTTACAGCAGCAGCTTCAAAGGTGGTTTTCAGCTAG
>OMKK01084399.1:0-12146 GCA_900302305.1 Polymixia japonica
TAGAACCACACTACATAGGACGTTCACGCGCGTTACGCGTCGCGTGTGGTCCACGTCGCATACCTCCCCGTCATTTCCAGCTGTGCAGCCGCGTCCCCCGCTGTGTAGTCCACAACCTCGTCCGCCCCCAGTCCTCTAACGAGCCCCTCTGCATTCTGGGAGCAGGTCACAGTTACGTGGGCGCCCCAGGCCTTCAACAACTGGCAGGATGGAGAGAAAGAAAGCACAAATGTACGCGCACGGGCACAACGAGCGGCCTCGAGCTCGCGCCGAGTTCATGACGAGTCGGGTATAACTGCCAGTATGGCTTGTGTAGTACGACTGCGGTGACTGGCAGTGGGAGGTGACCTTACCTGAATGGAGAATGTTCCCACGCCTCCCGATCCTCCAGTGATCAAAACTCTAGGAGGAAGATTCCAAGCAGCCAGAGGGTCAATTACTGTGAGAAACTTAGAAGGTACAGAAGCGAGCGGAAACACTGAGGAGAAAAATAATGTGTGGTGTGTGTGTGTGCGAGTCTGTTATGATGATGCACTACACACAAAGTGGGTGGCGTGTGGGTATTTGAATGTATTTGCCTATGTTGTCAGGGCGAGAGCGAGGGCGACACTCGCCTTTTCTTGGAACAGTTGTCTCTGCAGAGGCCACCTGCGTTGACCAGGGCAGACAGGGCTGTGCCGGCCACGTAGGGTATGGACGCCGCCTCTGTGTGACTCAGCGATTTCGGCTTGCGGGAGACCTGGCAAACGCGGGAGCGCACGCGGACAACATGGCAATCTTAACCGCGTTAAAGGTAACAGGCACTTCCGATAGAAAAGGGCTTCCGCACGTTGCGTCTTGCAAATAGCGCCGCTGTACGTTTCAGTCAACTGACCTTCATCAGAGCATGAAAAATCAGCGGCATTAACTTCGACGTACCTGCAATTAAGCGTCCCTAGATGTGCGAATGCAACCCTTTACAAGTAACGGGCAGGAAAACACACAAACCTGATAGTTCTCTCCCTGGTATATAAAGTATTTTGCTTGAGCAACGATTAAGAAGCACAGTCTAATAATTAGAGGTGCTGTGAGGCTGCTAGCTACAGGAGGAGCTGCCAAGTAAACGACGCACACTGCAAGCCACAAACACTGGGCAGTTTGTCTGTCTGCCTAATTGCTGCCTCAGAGGGTCACGCAACCAGTCTAACTTAATCCTAATTAATTCATGCACTGCAGGATTACATAACAACATTTCTTCAACACATTTTTACAGTTTACAACATGAGAGCTCTCTACAAATTATGCCTTTGCTGGGTTTTGTTTTTTTAAACCACACTGAATGGGAACATCATATTTCCCTTAATTTAAGGTTACCAGTCTTATGTTTAACAAGCTAAGTAAATGAGATGATTACCAGTTTACTAGTCAACTTGCCTGGCTAAATTATAATAATAATAACTGTAACAATTCCAATGGGCATAACTGATGCTGATGGAAGTACATTAAAATGACATGTAACTAATAGTAGCCTACCTCATATTCTGTAAGAGTCACAAATTCTGCCAGGCTGCCTTGCTTCCAAGGAGGAACAGCAGCCCACACCTGAAGCACAAATGTGAGCATGCAGTGTAACTACACAATTTGGCTTCCCACTTTGTTAGTCCACTAATCAGGAGTCCACTGGTTTATTCCATTAATCATGTTATATAATATTTGTTTTTCCTCTAAAGCTATGAGCGCATCTCTGGGATCAGAAAGAAAACATTCACAATTATGCATTGGTCTTCTTTGGTAAACATAAGATGTTAGGGTCAATTTGCGTTTTTGTTTGCAGGGGGACAACAATGGTGAGTCATTTTACAGATAAGTCAATTAAATGGACATTGAATTGGTCGATTAAAAAAATGTCAGGACTCTTACTTGACTTTCTATAGTTGAAGACAGCCCTTCTACGCAACATACCATAGTGTTAGGGGATAATATGCTAGGTCCATCAGAAAACTGGAAAAAACTAGTATTGTTACATTATCATGAGTCACCTTCCTGTGCTCAACTCCAAACAAAAAAGAATTCAACGGACAATCCTATTTCCAAGGACATTTTTGTTGATGTGTTAAGGGCTTGACTAATACGTTGCACACGTCCACCCTTTGAAAGGCTTGCAGTGCAACTCCATGCGTGCGACAGGGCATGCGTTACCTCATCTCCTGGAGCGAAGTGGGTGACTCCAGACCCGCAGTCCACCACCACACCAGACACATCACGACCCAGGATCAAAGGAAACTCAGTGTCATTCTGCATCACAGACATTGGATCACGTCTTAGCTTCAGCAGTTTAGCCCCATACCCACCTGAAATCAAGGATGATAAAAAAAAGCGATTGACAAAAGATGCATCAATGAATCTGAATTTATAAACATGCATGGAAGTAACACCACTTACCCCTCATAGATATGTCAAGAGGGTTAAGACTTGCAGCATGGACTTTTATCATCACTTCACTGGATAAATTGATAGTAGGGATTGTGATTTCATCTGTGAACTTTAAGACCCCATTCGTGCCATATTGGTCGATGACCCAAGCTGGCATGCAGTTCTGCAGTCTTGAAGTTGACCTGCAAAGGTTTCTCCTGCAACACACTCTGCATCCTATGCTAGCTAATGTTTTGGTCGAGCCTGCTGCTTTCACGTAGGACAAATACGCTAGCCTAGCTGCCATTGCTCTATCCAATACCTATCTAACAGCTCGTCAGCTTTGTCTACAAAAGTGATATTTTAATAGCTAATGAAAAATGGAATCAGATTTCACACCAGCTGACTAGCAGGCTATCCAGCTAACGTTAGCATGTCAAGGTTGACACCACTGAATGTTATGCAAGATTAGATATACTCAAGATGCATGTCAAGAACTAGCGTTATGTGGGTATAATAAGTACGCGAAGTCTATAACGTTACGTGTGAATAAACGAGTGCACGGTTGAGGTGGGAATCAGTGTCCTTACAAAAGCAGATGACATCTTCCTCTAGCTAGGTGGCTACATAACAAACTACACAACTCTGTGACAATCTGCCCCTTGAACTCGCAACGACAGCCAATGAGAACGCTCTCGCTGAATCGTGCGTCCAATAGGAGAAGAGAGCGAAGAACACGCGCTCAACGTGTTTAATAACTTTTCCTGACAAAATGCTATAAAGTAATCATCAGCTAACCTGTAACAAAAGCTATTAAGGCTCATTCTGCAAACATATAATTTCACTATGTGACAGTAGCCTATTATCATAACAATTCAGATTTTAATGAAAAATGAATAACCTAAAAAGGTTGAGGGTCCACTGCTGAGTACTCCATCAATTGAAAACAAATGGACAGAACACATAATTACCAATAGGCAAAGCAAAGGACAGAACACATTGTTTCTGCCTGAGCAGCACACATGACAATTAAGTTGTTTTCATTTTTACATGGTGTGTCACCATTAAAGCATAGCATTGTAGCCTTTCAATATTTGTCTCAAATTAGACTCATCCCAGAAACATGGTATTAAACCAGCTTTCATAATATTTAAACACACTTGTCTATCACTCTCCAGCTGAATTGAAACAATTCCCCTTTTAGCTGATCTTTCCGTTGATCCCTGCATGCAAGCTGCTATATAGCTTTGGGGACAGCAACAAAAAAAACTTCAACAGAATCACACTTGTGTCATGCAAAAGATCTAATCTGCAAAGGGCTTGTTACAGCTTTTGGCAACAGTACTGGCCCATTCTTTTTCCACAGACTAAAGTGCCCCAAGTGTCTCTTGGCTCAACTCTGCGCGAGAGTTGGCTGACAAATTAGAAAGAGTTAGAGAGAGAGAGAGAGAGAGAGAGAGAGAGAGAGAGAGAGAGAGAGAGAGACGGAGAGCAAGAAAGACCCTTCAGGGGCCCTCTGGAGATATAATCATGATTCAGCATGGAACCAGGAAACAAACAGCGCTGTCATTACTAACACAGCTCCCGGGGGACAGAGGACACTCCGCATATTGGGTGCTTTGTCTTCGCTGCCTCATTACAGTGGGGTTACCTAACGAAGTATGTGGCTGGGTGTCACTCAACCAGCCCTCAGTTCATGTTGCTCTAAACTGGGGACACAGCTTTACCTATGAATGAGGCAGATCACCAGAGCGGTGAGAACCGTTTGTTAGGAGAGCCATCCTGTTTCCTAGGAAGGCCGTCTGTTACTTCTTATCTGGGCCTCCTCACCATCCTGGGACCCGTGTGGCCCAAATCACCTGGTTAAATTAAGCCTTTTAATTGATCTCATTTAGCAGTCGGGTAAAAAGAAGTTGTACATATTCACAGTTGCCATCTGACCAAGGAGGACGCCTGACTGTTGAGGAGTTCACCCTCACTGACCATGGATTAATCCATCCATCAGGTCATCTCTCTCCTGCACAAGCAATACTTATCCCATTGCTCTCTCTCTCTCTCTCATCCTCCCTATCTTGCTCTCTTTCTCTGTTTCTCCTCTATCTATCTATCTATCTATCTATCTATCTATCTATGATCTATCTATCTATCTATCTATCTATCTATCTATCTATCTATCTATCTATCTATCTATCTATCTATCTATCTATCTATCTATCTATCTATCTATATCTCCTTTTCTCAATTATCTTCCTTTCTCGTTTTTCTCTGAATCAACCAAACCAATTAAACAAATCTCCAGATGCTTGCCACACCACGGCAAGATAATGAGTCTGCGGTGAGGTTGGGCATGAATAGCCACTCAGTGCTCCCAGAGACAAGATGTATAATGAGCAGAAGCCTCATCTACACTTCAGCTGAATGGCGACTCATGAGCCAAGAAGAGAGAAAGCAGGGCCACACAGCACAACCTTTCTCTAGTTGTGTTCAAAGATGATATTTTTAGAACGAACAAGTGGCTTCTCTCCCCGCTTTTTCTTCATTAGGTCGGACACTACGGTCCAGGGCGGTCGATACCAAAGGTTTTGCTTTTTAGAGGTAAAAAAAAGTCTTGGTAACTGCATAGAGCTCTGAACACTGACCAGTTAAATGAGTTTAGTAATAGTCAACACAGTGAGATCGCCTCAAGCTGTGTTGCATGCTAACAGATTATCTATTTTTGGTTTGGACCTGCTGGTCACACGGGAAAAGCACATTTTTATTCATGGTACATGAGCGCTTGACAAACAGCAAAGTCCAGAGAAATAAGGTTTGAATTTTTTTTTTTTACACCAGAAATGTCAGAGATCTGGGGCAGCAAGATCTCCTGGAGCAGGTAGGGCCTCGGTGCCTTGCTCAAATACACTGAACTGGGATGGGGATCGACTCTTTGGGTGTTGAGAGACCAAACCGACAATCTTTCTGAACCTCAGATAAATGACTACAGACCAACAAGGGATGTGCTACCAGACTCACTGTATATCAGTCTACCTGTGCTAACATTTAATTTAAGGAGAGGTTACACACCAGTGATGTATCCTGGTGGTTTGTTGGTCTAATTCGAGTTTGGTTCATGGCCTACATTGCCTGGCCTCCCATCTTTTTCCTGTCAGTCAATGAAGGGGATGCCATGAGTTGTTTTCTTTTTTTTGAAAAGAACAGAGACATTTATAAATGAGTTCATTCTCTCCACTTAAAACACAACGTCGTGTCAAAATGAGGCGCTAACGTGCTCCCAGTGCGCCTGCATGTGGAGTCTCTCACACACGCTCTCTCACACACACACACATACGCACGCATCACAGCGACAGAGGAAACACAATGGACGATGTCATTCATTGGCGAGATAGCATCTTATCTGCAGGCTTCCTCCACACTGCAAGGACGGCATCAGAAATATAATACGCAGTCCAGCCTCTGTTTATCCTGGGGATTATGGAGCAATCTACATGCTGACGTTGTGAGTTATTGCTCTTGGTTTGAGTACAGACAGGAACTCTTGGTGCTGACGGACAGTTCCGTAACACACTGACAATGGAAAGTCCGAACAAACTGCTGCCTTTTAAGATGGTAACTAAAGTCTTTGGTTGACAAAATGACAAAATGAAACATGTTTTACAGACAAGGTCCGTTTGATTTAAAAGTTGTTTTGTTTTTTTGTTTTGTTTTCAAAAAGGACATAGCGTATACTGTATATATACAGTGTATTCAGATCTTTTTTGTTGGTTATTTTCAGAGCTCTACCTCGTACAAACACGTAGACTAGGTGTGAAGTTCTGGGTTTGTTTTTTTTTCGTGTGGACTCTTTGATGCTTGGCTGTGTAGGCTGGCGTTCAGTTCATCTCCACATGAGGAATGGAGGAGGGCAGTGAACCTGGACAGGACCCAGGTTTGAGGGAGTGATGTCAGGGCAATCACTGTGCCATGACATCACTGTTCTGTATGGTCTGTATGACATCATTTTATACCTCACCCCCATTTCAATAAAACGGTACTGTGATATATCTCCTCGGTAATCTACGGTGGGGGAAAAGTCTTTCACCAAACAACTTTGCCAATGTGCAAACCGCACAGTGTGCTGCTTGAATGCACATGGATAATAACGCTGAGTCAAAGGGATATGTATAGTCTTTGTGTTATTTTCGTCCCATGTTGTCTCCGCGTGCTCTGCGATAGTCTGTAATTTGTGAGCGTGGTTCTGCACCAACGCCGCCGTAAATTGCTGCACGACAATTAACTGTCCTTTGCAAATAAAGCAATTGCGATTCCGGCATATCTCTACAAGAGAAAAGCAAATCGCCTTTTGCGTCCGCATACACAAATCCCTGCCAGAGAACGTGACGCTTACAGAAAGGCACCTCAACTTTCGCCAGCGGGCCGAGGTGTCTGACATCTAATCGGGCACGAACACGAACCGAATTCATTACACAAACGCCGCTGCCTCGCTGCCTTGCTGGGGACGTGTAGGCGGCTAGGAGAGGGGATGGAGGGGATGCAGAGGGTATCGAGCAGAGCTGGCAGGCTGCTAATGAGATTTCATTGAGGGCCAAAGGCTCCCCCCAGTTTGCGAGAGAAACACGCTTTCAAAGACAGACGGATGCATGAGAGTCGTGGAGTCTTGGGATTTAACTCTCTCCTCGATCAACATTATGGGTTTTCATCTAGAGCAGTTAAACCTAGCCACGCGTCTCTGTTTTAAAGACCGCACACGAGACGACGCGCTTTTCACGCTCTCCCGGTCAGAGAACTCATTCAAAACCATGGATCACAAACATCCTACTTGCAAGGAGGCAGCATTGTGTGATCTATAGGTGCGGACAGGAAGTTAAGCCTCGTCTGTAATGAGCTGCAGAGAAAAGAGGTATTGCGTTTAGAAGAAAATAACTCCTGGGCAACTTTTGTTTCTGTATGATAAACATCTGAGGCACATCAGATTTCACCTGAGGTACCAATATAGAATATTCACTTTGTGAATATACAGCAGATAATATCTTTATGTAAATGTCTCAAGTGACACAAGGTTAACATGCAAACGGAGTAGGATCCTAACGCAAATAACGTTTGTATATGCAGTTGTCCATGACAGAATAGAACAAAATGGAACAGAACAGATCACAATGCAATGCAATACAATAAAATAGAATAGAAAAACACACATTAGCCTCAGGGATACTTCAAACCGCACACCATAGGGACAGACAGACAAGATGTATATAGAACCGGGTGGGGCTGAAGCACAGTGTTGGCAGCACACCGTACCTCCAAGGAGATATGTTTCATTAAATGGCCAAACCCTGTTCACTGGCCCGGTTCAGAATACGTAACCCCCCCCCAGGTGTGTTGTGCCCATGTTGGAGCTGAGACAGTGTCTTTCTACATCTTCAGCAGGGCCCTGCAGAATGTCACAGAGAGCAGACAATGATGCAGGACTTCCTGCCACGGGTGTCTGAAAAGAGAACGGGCTTCATGGGGAGAACGAGAGACAGCGACGGAAAATCAACCGACGTTAAGAGTCAACTCCTCGACTCTCGCGTACTCGAAAGGCGGGAGACGTCTCCTGGTTGGGGGGGATTCAGAGACTTTAAAGGCGGTGGAGTCGACTCTTTGGTCCTGAAATTTTAACGCAGCCCCGCAGCTGACCTATTGAAAATAACTGTTTATAGATGCTAGATATCACAACAGCGAGGCTTGAGGGAGGTGAAAGCAGCCGACTCAGCAGGCAGCTCCCAAAATCGCTAGTAGGCTCCTGTTTTTGAACATTTTGGGCAAGGAGTTGACCCCATTTGGTTCCTTTGCAGTGGTTAAGACTCACAGAGTCGGCCTCACATATCCCACAATGCACCACTATCAGTGGTAAAAAAAAAGAAAGAAGATTATGTAATGAAACAAAAGGAAGGAAGGAAGGAGATGAATGAGGTCAGTAACTATTTAGGTGCTGATGCAAAACCAGTTGAGCATCACTGAGCGCCACAAAGAACAGAGAATTGGCTCATCTGTCCGTTCTGGGACTAATATCTATTACAGTGATGCTCAACTGGTTTTGAAACGGCACCCAGATTTGAACTTGGTCATCACGTCACAACCCCATATATTAGACAAAACAATGCCTCTCTAAGTCTCATATCCCTGTCAAAATACCTCTCGACCCCCCTTTTAGGTCTCAGCCCAGTAGTTGCGAAACTGGCCCATTACATCCTTTGATAGCCTCTATTGCTATGGCGATTGGCACTACTTTTAAGCTTCATAGCTTAAAGTCAATGAAGGACTTCTGTCTGTGCAATGGGAGTTTTTTTCATCGGAATATATTTGAATATCAATGTGCCTACATCAACATCACAAGGTGGATAGTACTTCCTTTTCCTGTTCCACTCTCACAGTTCAGTGGGCGGAAACACACGTATGAATTGTTTATAAAAACTCTTCCCCCAAAACAAAAACTTAACAGGTTGTTTTAAGAGCGGACATTTAAGAGTTACATTTTCAGATAAAGGGATAATATGCAGTAACTGCGACATATTAGACATTTAAAAGTAACGTTATGTGTCTAAAATGGGGACGCTGGTCTCGACGGATGGTGAATTCTTCTTATTTTCTTTTGCTTGACGTACGAAACAGTATGAGATCCTCTGCAGTGAAGCCCGCCTTCGGCGCGCGAGACATGTGTTCCGCCTTCAAATCTGTCGGGTGTTTTTGACAGGCGAGTACAGCTCGGACACAGCAGTGTTTTGCTGTTGCCTAGCGGACCGGAACAGGTGGAAGTGAGACGCAAAAAACTCTCTCATACATCCATGCATTCAACAGTCATTGTGTTCGGGGCTTATTCGTGTACGTCGTAGGGCTCCCGGCCGGCCCTTCTCGTGTGGCCTTGTTTCGACCCGCTCTTGTGCAGACGGAAGCTATTCCCGGCAAACAGGTGGCATCAGGTGGCATCAGGTGTCCTTCTGAAAGGTTAGAGAGACCAGGGAGGATGGAGCCTGTCCTAGATATGCAGTTAGCTAGATCAGAGTCGGTCTCCCAGGACACTCAGACGAGTATGGTCGCCCACTGACAGCAGGGACAGCTGTAGTGTGGATCTGGGATGGAACCTGATTTGCTTATGAAATCAGGTTAGCCAAGGAGGGTCCCAGTTGTGTCATATTAAACAGGTCATGCTATACTGTGGATCACAAAGCGAGGAGATAAGGCCGATCATGACAGTGGAACAACAGTCAAGTAATATGACAGATGTGTATGTTATCTAGCTGCATGCAAACTGTATTCAGTTATTCATTCGGTGATTTTCAGGATGTTCCGTTTTGGTGATGATGCCGACCCTCTGAATCTCTGAGGTCTAACTTAGCAAGGAAACGTTCACCCGACAGGACAGTTTTCCGGGAGCGCTGTCGAATATCTTTCCTTGTTTTGGTTTCCATGGTTACGGCAGCCACTTGATATAAATCAGAGAAACTGCACAGAGGAGGAGGGGAGCCATATTTGGCTCTCATTCACAAGCTAAAAAAAGGCTTAGCAAAAACAGATGAACCCGGAGGGCCGTATAGACCTATAGGTCATCGATGCTAATTTATGCACTAAGGCCTTCTATTGATGCTGCAAAGCGTTCATTGTGTCCACAACAGGTTGTGTATCAGGGACGGGGAAAGAAATACAAAACCATATTAGTGCAGAAGAACAGACCAACTGGCAGGATGAGCCCTTCAGCGGTGGAGTTTTTGGGTCCCATCAATGATAAATGTGTGTTATTCCTGGTGTCAGCCTTTCTCTTCCTCTTTCAAGAGCGCTCCCCTCAGCTCCAGGTCATTGTGGACCAGATGTTCCTAAAACTGTAAGACGCGTTTTTGTTTTATTATAAAGCTTTTTTATTTCTTGCACATAGTGAGGTAGAAATCCCGTAAAAAAAAAAATTCCCTTACAGGATAATTAGAGATATAAATTGTTTTGAATTTAATTGAATTTGATATACTTGTACACTTGCAATATGTGAATATGGTCCTAAAATGGGTTTGAATTTATTACTTTAAAATATATTAATCTAAAATCTTGTTTACTACAAATCTGTAGTTGATTGATCCGACATTCACTTGAATAAAAGCAAAACCTTGAGTCCAGTCGAAGGGATTGGTACTGTATAAGTTGCCATGGTGACAGCTCATTTGGAAACTTTGGAAGTCTGGAGATGGAAATTTGTAGAATAAATTTCAATTGATGCAAATTGCACAACTTCCCGGATCACTCTTTTAAATAAACACAGTAAAACAAGGTACTTAGTTGCGTAAGACAGGACTGCTGTTTTCTAACATATTTGGTTTTCCAGTAGAGCGGTGTTACTCTGAACGTTTTTGCCAACAACCCCGATGATATTTGAAGCATCTTTCCTTACTGGGACTCATTATACCATATTGTATGTTGGCTTTGATTTTGCGTTCAATGCACTTCTTCAACAGACTCCATTCTCAATCATACAGTACATCTATTGTGTAAACAAATCACATACTGTGAATAGGTCGAGCCTATTGCATATGTAACAGAAACGTTATCCTAAAGTCTACATATGGGATTGTTGCTGTGATTTAAGAAGCCCGTACTACATAAACTTATGGTTTTATAGCCCCTGCAGCGCCTGTTCCTCCTATGACTAACCAGTTTAATTAGCTTTTTTTGGGGGGGAAATTAGCCTCAGAGCTCATGATGCTCGGGTGTTGACGAGTTTGTTTGGGTTGCTTCAGTGTTATATAATTCTCTTACCTGATCTGAATTGCTAGTTACTGTATGTGTCCTTTATGCATGGGTCATTACAGCTACGCCTATACAGGACATACCTTCAACATTTGCATTACTGCGCCCCCAAGAATAGGATCTTCTTTAAAAATAGAAGTATTAGAAGTATTACCCACACTAACACACACACAAATACGCGACTCGTATTTTTGTTCATCTGCCAAAGAAAGCGAAGGCGAACTGACTGTTCTTTGGGACTCGAAGGCCGTTCAGCGGGAACACTTGGCGAGCATCTGCCTCAGAGCGCAGCTCCCGACCAGTCATCGCATGTGTGTGCATTAGCCAACACGGAGACGCTTCCTGGCGCTAGGCAACCGACCCAGGGCTGGACAGGTGTGACACAGAGATGAGCATCGGTCTGGGGTATGAACTGGATAATTCATGAGGCCAGAATGACTTCCTTGCTAGAGCAGAAGCTATATATTTGCTCCCCTGCAACTAACGTCTAGTTGTACGAAGCAGCGGGTACTAGTGAAATTATTTTCTGTGTGTGAGTGTGTCTGTGTGTGTGTGTGTGTGTGTGTGTGCGCGCGCCCCCGCCCCATATGTTGGGATATACTGAAGAATTGTCCGAGCCACATTCTTGTCTCTAGTCCTTTAGTCCTTTGAAGAAGCTGCTTCTGAGTAAACTTTAGATCGAAGCTTTCCACAAGCCAAGCCCGGGTTCCTGAACCAGTAGTGAAAGACACGTGACCACTGTATATCGAATATCAATCCACCACCACCCTACCTCACGAACACACTGGTGCTCACACACACACACACACACACACACACACACACACACACACTACACCCTTAATTATACTTAAAGAGCAATAGTAAATCAATAAAATAAGCATATATGTACACCTCTGTGAGGCCTGTGAAATACTGCTTGGCACCAGTATGAAGTATGAAGGACGACCGTGTGGTAGTTGCTTTAACAGCTGAGAAAAGGGAGC
>OMKK01084412.1:0-10242 GCA_900302305.1 Polymixia japonica
AAGGCCAAATTCTCCCATAGGAGGATCCTCAGACAAAGGTGACTCCAATTAAGGAACCAGTGAAGGTTTATGCTCACAACATAAAAGTGAAAGAATCACGCATGTCTTTTGAGTACAACTTGTCTTTTCTCCCTATTTCTCCCTCTTTCTCTATCTCTCTCCATCTGTCACCATCTCTCTCCATCTCGATCCACCTCTCATCTCCCTCCATCTCCCTCCATCTTTATCTCTCATCTCCCTCCATCTCTCTCCATCTCCCTCCCTCCATCTCTCTCTATCTCCCTCCATCTTTATCTCTCTCCATCTGCCTCCATCTTTATCTCTCTCCATCTGCCTCCATCTTTATCTCTCTCCATCTGCCCCATCTCTCTCATCCCCCTCCATCTCTCTCCATCTCCCTCCATCTCTGCATCTCCCCCATCTCTCTCCAGCTGCCTCCATTTTCTCTATCTCTCTCCATCTCTTTCCATCTCCCTCCATCTCTCTCCATCTCCCTCCGTCTCTGCATCTCCCCCCATCTCTCTCCATCTCCCTGATGTATTCCTGAGATTGTTTCATTCAAGAGGTGATTCCCCATGGGGCACTGGCTAAAAACTGATTTCACCCTTTACCAAAAAAATACAGTGCAAAGCCAATGCAAGCTAAAAAAAAAAAAGCTTATATTAGAAGCTTATATTAGAAAAAAAAAAAAAAGCTACATCTGGAGGAATCTTGACCCAGATTTACTTGTTTCCAACCCAGGAAAAATGTTGGCTTTAAAGACAACTTCTTGTTAAATGTTAAGTTTTGAACGTGGTAGTGATTTAGCCTCTCATTTTGCCTATTGAATCCGGTAAAGCCTCTCAGTTCCAGTCGGATATTTGACATCTTAAGTATTCAGACTCTACTGATAGAATGACAGTTCAAAACAAGATGGATTTTTCTCCTCCCCTGCAGCACCTCTCCATTGCTCCTCTCCCCTGTCCATTAAAAACCTCACACGCTACAGGTGAACAGATTCTTGGGAGGAGTTTAGAGTCAGGCCAGGAATTGTAAACATGGTTTAGAAAAGAGGAGATATCAACACACTGACTGACCTAAAGTGGCAGACATTTGTTGTGAAGGTCATATTTCACTGAACCGTTGCATAGCACACAGTCTCTGTATTTTTTTTAAATAAAATAACATAAAAATACCGCACATAGCAGCTTTAAACTTTCTACACTGTGAGTTTTTCTGTCTCTCTTCCTCTATCAAATTGTCATTCGGTAAACAGAATAGATAGAAAATATTTAAAGAGAGGTAGACTGCCCTGTTTCTCTTTGACAGCAACATGAATGAAGGGGTAGCAAATAGGAAAAGAGATAGAAAGAGGGAAGAAGGCACCCTGTTGACAAGGTTCTAACACATGGATATCTCAGTGTCCTTACACCTATTCACTCTTGCTTAGTGAAACTGTATATACAACAGATATATTCATACATACACATATACAAACACACCAACATAGTGTGCACACACAGACAAACATGTTTGCACATACAGACACACATATTAACATAATATGTGGACATATCTGCAAACAAGGACACACATACATGCACACTGAGAGACACAAGGCAGGCACTGAGACCCAGAGAGCCCAGAGCGATGAACAGAACCAGGAGCAGAGAAGGACAGAACCAGGAGCAGAGAAGGACAGAACCAGGAGCAGAGAAGGACAGAACCAGGAGTAGAGAAGGACAGAACCAGGAGCAGAGAAAGACAGAACCACAAGTAGAGGTGAACAGAACCAGGAGCAGAGAAGGACAGAACCACGAGTGGGAGTGACAGCGATGAAGAGGAAGGAACAAAAGAGAAGGGACGAGGTAGAAATCTGGAGTCAATTAGGGGAATGAGTCGGAGCACTTGCATAGTTCTGGGACTGAGTCAGGCAGAGAGGCAGGAGAGGAGGGGAACATGGTGTGTATGTGTGTGTGAGTATACACCACACACACACACACACGCACACATAATACATGTACGTGCCTACATGCCTTCACATGTTCATAAAGGCATGTTGGCGAGTTAATATATCCCTGCATGTTTTCCAAAAACTACCTCTCCCCTGTTGTCGGTTCCTTCCCCAGTTTGGACCAGGGGTAGTTACATTGCAGCCAGAACCAGCCACACCCCTCCTGAGTTGAGGTCAGCGCAGCGGGTAAGAAGGGGTGGCTGGCGCCTATCCAGGGCACATGAACACAACACGGCCCAGGGATTGGTCCCCGATGATGCTTTAACCGTCAATATTCTCTTCCATAACTACCCCAAATACACTAACTTGCACTGCGTTTGCTTTAGTTGGCTATGACGATGGGGGGAATTTCACTTGGAAAAAAAAACACAAGTAGGAACAGTGTGAGCGCTTGAAGTAGTACATTAGGGCTCCTCATGCATGCAGCTAACTTAATGTAACGGTGACGTTTTTAATCTAGATTGCCGCAAGGGTAACACAGAACACAAAACGTCACGTCACAACTTCATGTTTTAATAATTACCTACTTCATGACATACAGAACTCAACCAGATCGACCGTACACAGTTTTCTATATAAATAACTTTTATGTACAAATGATTAAGTACAAATGGCGTTTTATTCAGATGGGTGGAGCAGCCACTACCATTACTGTCATAACAGAGTGTCAGACTGCTGCTGGTGATGACCTGGTGTGAATATTTAGAGCCACCTCTGTTGGCACACATGAAGCATACTGATGAGAGGAGGACGAGAGACATGGGGTAAAAGAGAAACAGGGAGAGAGAGAGAGAGAGAGAGAGAGAGAGAGAGAGAGAGAGAGAGAGAGAGAAAAAGAATGCAGAAAGGAGACAAAAAGAGAAACAGTGACAATGACGCAAAGGTGTTTGCATGCGTGTGTCTGTTTGTAAAAGAGACAATCAATAAAGATTACAACGCACCAACTGTTCACAGCTTAAGTTTGATACTATCGTGGCTTTCGCTATGAAAGACACCCGTCTCGAATAAACAAGACATGCAGTATATAATCTCATTACAGGGCTATGGTCAAATACAATTTGTGGTAGAAAAAACGTCTGTCTGTCTCCACTCATCTTGTCTCTCTTTTTATCAGACTATCTCCATCAGCAAAGTAGCATCATTCATTCTTAATCATGGTAAACACACAGCCCTAAGCTCTATGATTTATTCAACACTTCACCGTTCACCGTGATTTGGTCTGATACTGTGTGTGATTCCAGGCACAGTATTACCAGCATGTTTACAGTGGGAATTTATATTTACACACATTATTCTCTAATGTAAACTGTAAATACAACTGCGTGCGTGTGTGTGTGTGCGTGTGTGTGTGTGTGTATGTAAGGGCATACTCTGTGAGAGAGCGAAGAGGAAACGCGAGAGACAGGAGACATTGAGAGAGATGTTGGAACGACAGAGAGGACAGACAGGTCCTCGTGAAATACAACAGAAGGTGGGAAAATCATGACAGGAAAGACAGTGAGATAACAAAGGAACACTTCATTTGAAGCAAAAAGAGCGAAAGACTAGGAAGGGATGTGTGTATGTGTGTGTGTGTGTGTGTGTGTGTGTGTGTGTGTGTGTGTGTGTGTGTTGGCCTCTCGCCAATTCTGCCAAACCAGAAAAGAGACAACTGTGTAGGGAAAAGCCTCAGTTATCCGACGCCCTTACATAATTTGACAGTCACTTAACTCCTCTGTTCCAGCACACATGCGCACGCGCACACACACACACACACACACACACACACACACACACACACACACACATAAAGACACACAAAACATCCAGTGTGGGTGACCCAATTTCCTCTATAGTGTGAAGTGAGTGTTTTCCAATAAGTCAATATGAAATAAATAAAAGGGATTGAGTTCCTGAATCATGTCATGAAAACACATCTAGTTTCTATACTCTCATGTATTCATAACTGGTCTCCAGAGTAATTCATCATGGATGAATTTGAAAAAACACTATGACTGGATAGAAGAATAGATGGATTAAATAGATACGTCACTATGGAATATCATGACTATTTTATACCATTACCTACAAAATGGTGACATTTAGAGACGAGCAGAAAAGTGGACTCATGGTGTTGTTGGCTGAAGACCAACAGCAGGTCAAACACAGTGCTGCAAGGAGCCCTGCTGCCTGTTGTTGTTTTATATGTTATTTTTGGTACACTCCCCTCCACACCCAAAAGTGTCTGTTTGAACATTTTTGTATTCCCGAGGTGGATTTTACTGTTGCCATGCCATCGTGGTAATAAGGCATTAAAATGCCTCCTGTAACACTAGGTTGTCATTGTGGCCAAATGCATCTCTGACAACCTTGTAAGAATGTCTGGGTGATCAGATCTTCACCGTGTTTTGGGCACATTTATACCTGGATTTTCATGAATCACCCAGGATTCGTGTTAATGCCAAGTGTAGATGGGATCTAAGAATTTGTTCCTAATGGCCTGCCTGGTTAGACGGAGCTGCATGTAACATTATCATGATCATGTTTACAGAGGAAAGAACATAGTAACTTGTTGCAGGAAATAAGTGTAACATGAAAAATAGATAAATATACAGTATTATAAACATTTTTTTTTTTATGTGGTATGTCCTGGTATTTACTGTGAATTGCAGACTACATTGCCTATATTATATGCAGTGTTAATCAATAATATTTAACTTTAAACATTCATGATCCTGGTTGAGTTAGTCAGCCAATTAACCACCTGACAACAGATGAAACTTAAAATACTTGAGGTGGAGCTCATGGGATATCACAGGGCAACACAGAACAACCATATTCCTTCGCATGGCAACAGAAAAGGACAAAATCACACATTTTCTGGTAGATTTCAGTGTCAGTAAAGGCGGTCAAAAGTAGCAGCATGTTTTCATCTCAGTTCAAATGTGTCGAGAACAAGGATGTATACACAAATACTTTCAATATGGACACCTGAACGTCAGTAGCGCTCAATCAAACTATCATGCTATTGGACACGAAATAACAAGTCTAGGGGATAAAAACTAAATGTACACTTCTCCTCGCCTCTCTTCTACTCACATCTCATCTCCCCTCAAACTCCAATAAGCTGCCTCTTCTGCTGCTAACCAACCATGATATCAACCTGACACAGTAGTCTACCCATGCCTGCTCATACAAGCACTCAAAGTAATTAAAAGAAGGTGAGACTTCTGGCTCAAACACTGTTGTACTGGCTGTCCTGCCAAGCGGCCCGCATTCAACTGACAACAAAGAACCACAGGAAAGGGAGGGTTTGAAAAACAGTCAAAAACATTGTGTTTGACTCATCATTCCTGAGGAAGTGTGTGTCTGTGTGTGTGTGTGTGTGTGTGTGTGTGTGTGTGTGTGTGTGTGTGTGTGTGCGTGCGTGCACACACGCGTGAAACAGGGGAGTGAATTAAAATAGAGTGACCTGAAATGACTTTTTTTTGTCTGAAACACTGTCTCAAGTACATGATGTTTTTTAAGACCGTTGACATTTTTCAGAATTGTTTATGCAGAGTGATGCAATGTTTCCTTTGACGACTGTTGTCATTCAGGCATGTAGCTGTTGAGCTCAGTCCTGAGGTACTATTGGGGCAAGTACTGGTGCTTAGCATCGAAAGGCCACCGTACAGTTAAAAAAAACAGTTTAGACATTTAGAAGCTAAAGCTGCTATGTGCAAAATTTCTGTTATTTTATGTTAAAATAACATAAAAAGACCGCTCTGCAAAGGTTCAGTGAGATATGATCTTCGCAGCAAATGTCTGCCACTTCAGTGTGCTGATATTCCCTCTTTTCTACACCATGTTTACAATGCCTGGCACGTACCTTAACTCCTCCCAAGAATCTGTTCACCTGTAGCGCGTGAGGTTTTTGATGAACAGGGGAGAAGAGTGACGGAGAGGTGCTGCAGGGGAGGAGAAAAGTCCATCTTGTTTTCAACTGTAACGGCTTGTTGTTGTGATTCCCCTTCTCATATCGGTAGTCAGAAGAATGCACGTACTGTAGCAGCTTTAACCACTTTTACACCAACGCCTTTGATCTCCAGAGCCTTGTAAAAGCCAGAGGTTTTAATGTTCATATGCAGCATTAATGGTATGTAAATATTACATCCGTGTAAGTACTGGATAACTCCCAAGAAAAAACCCCAATTAATATTCATGATGAAATTCCCCAGCTTGCTGTAGCACAGCCAATAAAGTTTCTGAAGAATTTGAACCATATTAATATGAAAATGACAAATGTCAACAAAAACTATGTAAAAAAAGAAAAAAGAAAAGATGAGCTCTTTTAAATATAGGCACAGGGAAATATCATAAATCAATTTCACATTTGCTTAAGTGAAGAAGCTAGTGGTGTAAATGGGTCCATTTTTATGGTGTTGACCCCCATGTTAAGCCTTAGACACTTGAGCAGCTCATTAGAACTGAATAGGCCTCGAGGTGGGAGGCAGGGCGGCCATTGAGAGAATAAGTGGGACTCCACAGGGCTCCCTAGCTGCTACTAGAGGAGAGAGACGGAGAGAGGAGAGAGAGGGAGAGAGAGAGCAAGGGAGATCGACTGACACAGTGCAGACTTACAGAGAGCCCTCTAGTACGTAGAGAGAGATGGAGAATTTTCCTCTCTTGCCAGCTAGGCCAAGAGCCACTCATCCTCACCGCAGTGCCTGGGATGTGCAGAGGTGTTGGCCCCTAGCCTGCTCCAGAGAACACTCTCAGACACTGACAACATTTTTCTTATTGCAGGGTTGTCAGTCTTGGCCCTGCTAAACTTACAGGGGAGCACCAGCTACCTCATATATGCCCCAAGGATATGTTTCCAAGTCAAATAAATCAAAGGGGAATAACACCAAGTTTCAGGTTTGAAATATGTTATTCATGTGCCTTAGGATAGTCCAAATACAAATTCACCACTGTCACTCAAGATTTCTGTGGATCATTGCAGCTTTTCTGGTTTGGTACTAATAAGACAGCTTGTTTGGGTGTTTTGGTTCAAAAAACATTCGGTCTTTCTAGTGTTTTGGTCAAGATGTTCCTGCTCACAGAAACTGACTAGATTGCCCAAGGCGACACAAATAACTTGAATTCTTAAATGAGTAATACTCCATTTTAAAGATACTATAGGTAGTTTTATGCTTTTAACAGATTATAATTACATTTCTGGTGATTGCATAGTGTAATGGCCATGGGAAAATGAAGAAACCGCGGTTCAGATCATTTTCCTAGAAGCCTTGTAATTTGCAATTTCGTCTGCCACCGGGCTGGATTTCGCGGGAAATGTGACATCTTGCTTTACGGCATATAAAAGTATGGCAATTGTACTTCACCTCCTCTGTGAACATGTTGGCATTTCAACAGGCACCACACGATGACAGACAGCAGCAGTCCAACAGTACCCAGTCATGAACGTAAACAACTGCACATCAGTTTGGCTTTGCAAGAGGCTGCTTAAGTTACCTATAGTAGCTTTAACTAACACCTATAATACACCTATAATACACATATAAACCTATAATAGTTAAATAAATGCAGTTCAGCTTATATGGCAATTGTTGAATTAATTTTTTTAATTTAATAATTAACGCAAAATAGTCACAATATTGGACCCTGACAGTACAATCAGCACTGATTCAAATGTTGCAAACCCACTTGGTGTAGCATGCCCCCATTTACATCAATGGAGCTGAAGTTGTCCAAACTGTCCATATTCCCCATCTGTACAGTCTCTGCAACTGCTGCTAGGGTTTTACTGTTATGTATACTTTTGCTATTCTTGCCCTTATTTGTGACTCTTTTTAATAACTTAATATTTTTCTATGCCTACTGCATAGAATGACCCTGTGTTATACTGTGCACATGATAAATAAAACACTTTGACATTGACTTACTGTATCCTTACAGTTTTTAAGTATAAGTATATTAGTGAACGAAACCCACATTAGATAGCAGAGGTTAAGTGATATGTAGTGTATGTAGGCTTTCGGTATCCAAGGCTATAAAATTATACTGTTTGCATAATTACTGTATTTATCCACAAACAGCTGTAGTTCATATGAGGGAATAGCTGGTTATTATGGGAACATTGATTGTCTGGATATTGCAACAAAATCACCATTTCTATCCAGGTGATAAAAGCGCCAGGGGAAAAAATCAATTGAGTTGTTGTATTCATCTGATGCAGGCTGGGAGGCCCAGCAAGCTGGAGGTATCAAAGACTGCCAGCTCATTTTAAAAAAGGAGGATATAAGGATGATATTCCTCCCATTCCTACCCTTGATCATCTATTCAAAATGATGACAAGCTTGAGCATCTTTCTTGCTGTAAAGCGAATATGGCTCATCTGAAATTCATTTGTCTCCTGAAACAAAATAAACCTGATCGTCAGGTCAAGTTGAGATGAATGTTGACCATTAGTGTTGTTAGCAACACGTACATTACATGTCTATTATTAAGCCTTTGTCAAAGAATTCTTTAGGTTCATTTTTATATTTCCTACACGCATTGACCCTTATTTTGATGTGGAGTGTTTCCGTTCATGTGTAATTATTCAGTCATGAAGGCAAAGCTGTAATTTGATTTTCAGTGCACTTGCACTGTTGACAGTACATTGGCTGCATTTAAAAGATACTGCATAACATTACATCATAGATGGATACATTATCCAAATGTGGTCTAACAAATGAGAGACAGAGGTAATTTATTTTTTTTATTTTTTTTAAGTACTTCTCTTACATGATTATTGTGTTTTGACACTTTTGCTCTGGAACAACTAGTTGCTTGTAAGTTTGGGAATCTAAGCATAGTCCGCTGTTGAACTCTAACATAGAATATCAGATAAATTCATATAAATACAAAGTGTAAAGCGTTTAGATTAATTAAGAATTACATTTGGATTATTGTAAGATAATAATAGACAATAGCAAAAACATCACAGATAGTCTTAAGTGTCCTCATAAAGATTTCAAAGCCACATTTCAACGACTCCAACGAGCGGTACTTTGTTATCTTCACCGTGCCCCCAAATCAACCCGTCGTAAGGCTGTAACAACACAAGATTCAAAGAACCGCTGAAACCTTTAAACAGCAAGAAGCACCTTCCATTTTGTTGTCTCGACTTCAACATCAAACAGATAACGCACAACACCTCACCACTTACAGCTTCCTTTTGATTCCAGAAGGAGCCGCAGAGAGGCAAAAAAGTCAGTGGAAAATCCAACTACATTAACAACTAGAAAGGCCCTCAGAGAGATGCTACTAGCATGGTGTAGTACGCCCACGCGGGCTGGAGCCACATAGGTGGTCAGCGTTGCATCCAACTGAATATGACAGAGCACTTCACGTACACCAACGGCTGAAATGGCTTTCACCTTCATCTGCGCCGGCAATCTTTGACCGATTTGAATAACACTCAGTAGTGCGGGTTGGCTGACTGTCAACCTGTCCACCAAGTTTGAGCAAAACCGGATAAGAAATGGGTGAGTTGTCGCATTTATGGACGGACGGACGGACGGACAGACGGACAGACGGACAGACACACAGACCTAGGTGAAAACGATACCATACGCAATGCAAACGGAGGTATGCCCATTGGCACTAGGTTGGCACTAAACTGGCAGTAGACTGGCGATTCCCTGGACGTGGAGTAGAGAGAAAACAGAAAGACAAAGTACACGGTGTACTGTAAACAGGGGCTCACCGCGCTCTCTAACCCTGTCACACTGATACTCTCTCTATCGCTCTCTCTTCTCCTTCAGTTCGCTCCACCTCTCAACCCTCCTTCCCACTTTCCCAAACGTCCCCCTCCTCATACTTCAGACTTCTCTAACTCTGCAAGTCTCCCTCAACCTCTCTCTCACATACTCTCCCTCTCTCTCTTTCTCAATATTTCTGTCTGTCTCTCTCTCTCTCTCTCTTTCACACACACAAACACACAAAGCTCTCATTCTTTCAGTCTGTGGCTTTTCTTTAAAAAAACGAAAGCTTGCGGAGGGGAAACGTACACTCCCCCCTCTGTGCAGCTGGGAAACTTCTCTCTCTCTCCTCCTCCCCCCTCCCCATCTCATCACACACACACACACACACTCACACACACACACACACACACACACACACACACACACACACACACACACATACGGTACAGGGTCAGGGGGTCACAGGCCACGCCCATGCAGCCCACAAGAGGAGGACAGGAGGAGAAGAGAGGAGGAAATCAGAGATTCAGAGTC
>OMKK01084418.1:0-12005 GCA_900302305.1 Polymixia japonica
AGAGCCTTCTCCGGTGTGTGTGTGTGTGTGTGTGTGTGTGTGTGTGTGCGTGTGCATGCGTGCCTGTCTGTGTGTGTGAAGGTGTTGCATTATTTAGAGTAGGAACAATGATCTATTGGCATAGAATTGCTTTCTTAAAGGTATGATAAAGTATTCCAAAGGAGATCATTGAGAGATAGAGTTACTTGCCAGGACCTGCCTGTCCTCAGGGCCTAAGATAGGGAAACCACTTATTGTATGAATAAACTAACAACACACTGTGGATAAACACTGGAAATGCAGCCAGCAATTACAACCCCGCAATTACACAAATACAGTTCAAAATTTCTGTTGGGAGTGTGTATTTGTTCTAAGTCTCGCCATGGGTGGCAAACTGGTTTTGCCCGTAGTATTTTGCTTTCATTAGGGCAAAGTTATTTCCATGAGCCATGGCTACTTCCTACTTCATGCAGCACCAGATGAAGAGCAATGCCAAAAGCAAGTCCACTCCTTATCTAACAGAAAACACAAGTGAATTGGAGGAAGGGGGAAAGATGGATGGTTTTAGGCTAGGAGGTATGGAGAATGGGGGAGGGGTCTGTAAGGAGAGTGGTAGACAGGCTCATTGCAAAGGAAAGACAAGAGGTTAGTGATATATGGCAAGATATAGGCCACTTTAATCATTGACACAGGATGGGACCCCACCCAAGGTCTTAATGATGAAAGCTTTTCCATTTTAAAGGTCTCTCCATTGCCACATTCGTCTTCACTTCCTGTCTTAAACAATGCACTTCCTCTTCCTGATGTGCCGCTGCTGTGATGTGGCATTCATTCAGCTCTTTGCCAAAGTGTCCCTGCAGCCATCAAGGTTAATTCAACTTCACTTAATTTGGCCATGACTCCTTATTTGTACTATGCGTGTGTATTCTGTGTCACGACAGGACAGGAGATTGTTTTGGCTGTTTCTCCCTTTTTATTAAATGCATTATTGCTTACGCTGATGTTCATTTTCGACCTGAGAATCATATTACACAGAGCTCTGAGTCATGAAATGATGTGGCTGTTGAGTGCTGTCGCCCATGAGATGGGTCATGTTTTGGGTCAGGAGTGCAGCAGTGCTGGGTTGAGTTCTAATATTTTTAAGCATATTTGTAGCCGTACTACACTCGCTGTGAGCGCATTGTCTTCCCATCCACTCAGCTGGTGTGCAACAACTCCTAAGATTCCCGAGTCACCCTGAATTTAAACCTAGGCCAGTAACGATGAAGTAACGATGTACATCTGGTGTGTATCAGTGTGCCACGTGTTTTTCTGTTTAGATCCACACCGAAGGAATGTGGTGCTGACCTTACACAAATATACATATATACACACACACACACACACACACACACACACACACACACACACACACTATGTACATCCACCTGGGTGAAGTAAGGCCATGGGGAACTTACTGAACTTTGGGTTGGTGGCTGGTGATGAGGCACTTTCAAACAAATCAAGTTACTTCGCAGGGGAAATTATAGTCGCCTTTGTCACCACTCCCTCTATTTCTGTGAGAGATTCAATTTGCCCTCCTGTCTGCTCATTTCCCAATAGAGAACCGACAACATTATAAAATGCGTGTGTGTGTGTGTGTGCGCGCGTTAGATTATAGCCTCCACAATGCCACTCTGCCAGTGTATGATTATTGTGTGGGCCGCAGCACATCCCCGCATAGATTGAGATTCCTGTGCCCGCCACCTCACATGACGCTCTGATTGAAGCTCTGGCAAGTCTATCTCCCCTCTCATTCCAGGCAGATCAGGTTGAGCCAGGCGAAGTCTCTTCAGCTCATCGATCGGAGATGAGAAGGACTGCACCCGACGACCCAGAGTATGTCTGCATCCCAGACTCGCCGTCCTGCATCCAGACAACAGGGATCTTTTACCCTAACTGTGTTATTGTAAAAAAGGGAAAATACCCCATGTGGACGTGGCTTTTATGTGAGGTCTGTTAAGCTAAGCAATCATGTGTTCCATTACTCTGGGGTTATGTAAATTGCTCTGCTGTTGTCTTCGTATCTCTGGGATTGAAACGCGCGTACCTGGCTACTAATCACAGGTGGTTCAGAGCGGATTCAACTCGCTCAAACTTATCATTTCCTCATGCTGTTCTGGAAGAAAGGTATCGAGTGTCTGTGAATTACTGTGTGTTCTGTAAGACTTGTTTTGCAAGTGATTCACATACATATGCATGTAGATGCAAATGCACAGCATTGGAACAAAAAAACACATCTTACAAGGATAAGCTGAATATTTCTTTACAACGTACAGTATGCCATACATCTTAGAACAATATACAGATGACAGATAGCACACCGGCGAGCCATTTAAACGACCATATATACATCAAGTTTTATAGCGAGGATAGAAGCATTATTTACAAGGTGTGGAAATGGGTTGAGAATGAGCCCCTACACAAGTTTGCAAGCCAAAGGCATAATATACTGGTACAGACACAACACACAACACTTTACTAGCTCACAGGAAGTGGGGCGGGGAGTGGGGGCAGGGTGCCAGGACTGGGAATGGAGGTGCTAATGTGTGAGGGGGGAAAAATGGTGTGTGCATCGGTTTCAGTGTGTTTGCGCCATTACAAGCCGTAAAGAAAAATCAACCATGTTGCAGATGTAACGGTGGTATACATTGGTATACTCCAAGAGAATTAGATAATGACAGTCATCCAATATTAAATAAAGTGCAATTGCAATTACCATCAACATGACTTAATAGTATGTAGGTCCGTGAATGCTACACCGAATGCGCGATTACTTCCTGCCATTTAATGACATGTAATTAATGATCATATCCAGTTGTTGGTGAAGAATAATCTGTGTTTACCCTATTACCGTTATTATGATTTTAATATGACTATAAAAATAATTACGTTTCCTGATAATCTAATCCCTCAGGCCACCAAAACAATGTGATGACGCTGCTACTGAAATAATGTCTTGGAACAAATTAAGGGCTGCACTTACGCGTACAAACAGGTGCGTGTTTACGCGTTTGTGCGTGTCTCTGTGTATGTATGTGTCGCGGCCGTACGGCAGTTATACAACATGAGTTATGGACAATCATGTGAGCTCGCTGAGCAAATGGCCGAACATGTACTGCATGTAGCACGAGTGCACTCATTTACATTAGCGCCATACGTTCGTTTCCATTATTCTAGAGTTGTATACATCCGAGCCCAATTTAACCGTGTTTGACGGTCCTGAATCGGTGACCATTCATTTAGGCTGTAGGCATATCAAGGTGTGGTTTGTTGATCTGTAGAGGGTCAAGCCTTCCGCTCATTAACGCGAGCTCTCCCTAAGAGGTCAAGCAAATCCTGCCCACATGGTTCCTGTTAGGACCAAACCGTTATCCCCAGATCGCCACACAGCTGTGGTACGGTATCTAATTATATGCACATGGACAGTGGTTATGGCAACCGCACCATGGAACCGCACGGGTCAGGACGTTGATGGGATTGATGGACATTTCCTGGGGGCGGGGTCGAGGTCTCTGAATGGCTCAGACAGCCGAGGGCCCTGGAGGCGGGGCAAGAGAGTTGTTCTGCGGATGCTGCTGTCTGAATCCTGGTGGCCAAACTTTTGGCGCAGATTGCAGCAGTAAGGTAGGCAGTACACAAAGTCCGAGAGGAGGTGACCACTGAAGACCATGTAGATCCAAGGGTTGCAACAGCTGTTCAGACTGGCCAGTAGCGCAGAGAGGGTGACCACTGTATTCTCCGAATCTAGAGAGAGAGAGCGAGAACGGGGTTAGGGTTTGTGAGGTGAGGTCAGTGAGATCTACATCTTACTGGTTGTGTTTATACATTCTTTAATTGGGGTTGTTCCATTATAGTATCCTAGCTCATTGACCAACCAAATATTTACTCTCACCCTGCTTGTTGTAACTATTTCACCACTGGAGAAACTCTGTTAACTTGTACTGTTTTATGACTGGCAAAGATCAATCCTGTGCCCACACAGTCTCAATTATTAACATTTAATGTAAAAGATGGCCAACACATGTCAGGGCTTTGAATGACAAAGAAATTTCGAAAGAACGCTTATCTAATAAACCACGCAGGTTTATTATGGCTGCATGTAATTGGTCAAATTATTGTCATATGATATGCTGTGTAGTAATAACAGCTTCCTCATCTGAGCTAATTTGTAAAAATAAACTCAATCAGGTTTCTGTTTTTCATAATTTGAGGGTGTTTAACTAATAAATCCAATTTGAACTTTGATCTGTGGGTCCTAAAGGAAAACTGATCACCATTTAGTTCTATGCACTCTGATAAGTGCTCCTACCTTATGCGTTTGCAGTAGAGACTGCTGCGTAAAATCACTTGATTAGCTCTTTGGGAGTGCGCCTATCCTTGTTATTGCTTTCTTGAAATACTCTGAATAACTGTGTGATGTTATTGTAATGGTAATGGTAATGGCTCGGTAATGTCTTAATTGTTTAATTGCATGCGTAATAGTTGTCTGGATAGTTATTTCACAACAGTCAAACCAGGCGACTTACCGTCCCACGAGAAGGTCTCATCCCACACTGACCACATCTGCACAGTGAAGAACGGTGCCCAACAAACCACGTACGCCAGGACGATCACGAAAGTCATCTTTACCGTGCGTAATTTAGCCCGGGAAATGGTGCTGACGCTGCTGACCGAGCTTTTCCCCAGAATCCCGTCTTTTGCAGCCTCGGCCACGGCGCTGGTACTCTTTCGAGTTTTGTATTTGAGATTCCTCCAGATTGTGCGGCAGATTAAACCGTAGCACAGCACGAGAACTGCCACGGGTACGAGGAAAATCCCTGCAGTAATCCAAGTGATGTATGCGCGCGCGCCCCAGGGCTGGATAAAGTGTCCCCAGCAGTCGTAGACCGCCGAGCCGGGGTGCACCTCACTCAGGGAGAAGATGAAGTACTGTGGCATGCTGAGCACCAGGCTGCACACCCAGGTGGACGCAATCATGATGTAGGCACGCTGCGTGGGCTGGTGGAGAGTCTGTAGTGGGTGACATATGGCGATGTAACGGTCCAGAGTCATCATCACCATCATGTATGTCGAGGCGAACATCCCCAGGACCTGCAGGTGCTTCACAATGCGGCACAAAAAGTCTGGTCCGTAGAAACGAAAGGTGATCTCCCAGCAGAGCTGCGGGAGGACCTGGAAGAAGGCCACCACCAGGTCTGCCAGGCTCAAGTGCTTCATGAACAGGTGCATGCGAGACGGCTTCCGCCGACTTTTGTACATGGCCAGCAGCACACTCACGTTCCCCACCACGGCCACTAGAAAAGTGACACTCAGAACCGTGATCTCGATCTTGGCGATCTCCTCGTTCCGTCCGAATGGGTCACTGCCGTTGCGCTGGCGCAGGCTGGCGTTCCAGAGAGTGTCCATTTCCAGTTGCTGTGTTACATTTACACCATCTGTCCGGTTTTTATCTGTCAAGTTGGATGCGCCCTCCGCGTGGATGTCACCGGAGAAGTGCATAGTGGCCGGTGCTCCAAAGGGCGCACGGAGGTGACCGCGTAACAGTCACCGAGACTTTGTTTGACAAACTCCTATAAATATTCTAACATATAGGGGACACTCACCGGGTGCATCGAGTCAGCGTCAAGACGGTGTGTACGGATTGAAATCCAGGGTATTTTAAAGAGGTCCATGCCCAGCGCACAGCAACACCTTAACACTTGGTGTGAATCCAGACGTCTCTGCAATGGATCCCTGCCCCTTATAAGAGCTCGTACCCCTGAGACCAACCCTCACTTCCCTCCCACCACCAACAAGCTTCGGTCATCGCAAGGCAACATAAAACAGTGGTGCATGCAAGGAATTCCTGCAATATCTTAGCCTTGCCAGTAGGCAAGTTA
The DNA here is from genome assembly GCA_900302305.1 of Polymixia japonica. Classification (NCBI taxonomy): domain Eukaryota; kingdom Metazoa; phylum Chordata; class Actinopteri; order Polymixiiformes; family Polymixiidae; genus Polymixia; species Polymixia japonica. The sequence continues at coordinate 5,901 of OMKK01084418.1, forward strand.
TAGCCTAACTTTTATCATATATTCTTCTGATTTAACACCTGACTATATATTAATATTGTATAAGTCATATATTATATAAGATTCGCATATATCATATATCTTATACAATATCAAAATAATACTTAATACAAAGGTGCATATAACTGCAGTCTTTGTGTAGGCTAATATCCCCTGTAGTTACAGTAGAGAATCTCTGCTGATCATTACGATGTGGTAGAAAATGGAAATGTCTTATGTAGATGCCAGAAGTGAATTCATGTTATTTAAACGTCAACCATATAATGACTGACTCGCTCCCATCTCCTCACCCTGCCTATAGATATATAGATATACTGTAGCTTCTGATTTTTTTCCCCCGATGATAGCGTGATGACTGCGTATGTGAAATGAGGAAGGGGTTGTTTACGTGGAGATAACCCATATAACCCTAAAACAGTGGTTCTCAAAGTCTGGGTCGTGACCCACGGATGGGTCACAGGAGATTTTAATTGGGTTGTCTAAGTCGTGTGTGTTATATGCAGTGAGAGACTAGCAGATGAGAATGTAAGGCCGACTAAATAAAAAAAAGGCATTCACAAATGCCTCAGGGAGCTGTCTGGAAAGCCAGACTTTTTTTTCAAAGGAAAGCACAAGAGATTAAATCATCGGCTGAGGTTCTTCATAGAAATGTGACATTGAATGACAAAGCACATAAGCCTCGTATAGATACCACGTGTGGATTTGCACCGTGTAGCCACAGAGAAAATGCCCCCACACAGTTGCAGAAAAATGAATTCTGCCTGCAGCAGTAGACATGGTTAGCACAGTCTTAGACAAAAAGTCAGCATAAAAAATTTAAACGCATCCCCTCACAGTGAAAACACTTTATCTTGAAGAATCATTGACATTTCAGGCAACCTCAAAGAGCACTTTATGTCAAGGCTAAGAGCGGCAGGGGATCTCTCAATCCATCTTGATGAGAGTACCTACAGATGTTTCAGACTGCGGAACTTTATTAGTTCAGCCTACGCGAGGTATGTCTGGGGAAATCACTTTGCGGAGGACATGTTATGCTGTTTGATTCTTCCTACCAGTATTACAGGGGAACACATATTTGATACACCGAGTGGATGGTTACAGAGGGCCTGTCCCATTACCCACACTTTGTACACTTTGTGCCAAGTACCCACTCGAGTAACATACTTGACAGGCCCCAAAGTGCCGGCTGGACAGGGGCCATCGCAAGAGAATAACGAGTGATGGGACCGCAAATATGATGGGCAGCGGCAACGGATCTGTGAAAAGAATCAAGGAGGCAGCTGGCGAGGACATTGCGTGGAATCACTGCCTCATTCATGGAGAGGCTTTGGCATCCAGAGGAATACCTCCCGATCTTGAGACAGCAGTGAAAGAAGTGATCAGTGTTGTGAACATCAGCGCGTTGAAGAACAGGTTTTTCGACGCGCTTTGCGCTGACACGGGGGCGGAAAATACGCACTTTACTGTGCCATAAAGATGTCCGCTGGTTCTCAAAAGGCAGATTAGCCTCCTTACCAGAGTGCAGCCTGTGAACTGAGAAATGAAATTAGTTCTTTTCTCCACAAGAAGCGGCTCCGCTTTGTCGGTTTTTTTCACCGATAAGTGGTTTTTAACATTGTCGTATATCTGGCAGACATGTATGTTGATTTTCAACGAGCTGAATTTGAAATTGCAAAAGACAGCGCAACAATGTTTTCTTGGAAACAAGTTCTCGCTTCCCAGAAGTCTGTGAAGCTGCGGCTTTGAGCTACTCAGGATCCCCAACCCCAGACACTACGACCCACTACGACCCCAGACACTACGACCCACTACAACCCCACTACACCACGACCCACTACAACCCACTACGACCCCAGACACTACGACCCACTACAACCCACTACGACCCCAGACACTACGACCCACTACAACCCACTACAACCCCAGACACTACAACCCACTACGACCCCAGACACTACGACCCACTACGACCCCAGACACTACGACCCACTACAACCCACTACGACCCCAGACACTATGACCCACTACAACCCACTACGACCCCAGACACTACAACCCCAGACACTACAACCCACTACGACCCCAGACACTATGACCCACTACAACCCCAGACACTACAACCCACTACAACCCACTACGACCCCAGACACTACGACCCACTACAACCCACTACGACCCCAGACACTACATGTGTCCCACTGTGTTACAGCACATAGTGTGATGTCACTGACACAGATGTCAAACACCTGACTGGACTTATTCAGGCACACCTAGCTGCACTCATTGACAGTTCTCATCTTTTGATCTAATTTCCAATGTTTGACATTTTGAGGGACAGAAGGTGGACTGAACACCCCGTTGAGCATCTTAAATATCCCGTCCTAAGTAAGGCCAGAATTTTGTTGCTCACAACCACGTACAAGTGCAAAGCGGGATTTTCCATCCTGACAAAGATGACAAAGCACAGAAATAGACTGAACTCTGCGCCTCTCCTCCTGTACACAGGACTGGAATGCACTGGTGAAAAAAACCAAGCAGGCCCACTTGTCACTGGCAGCTCGTAAGTAAAATGAAATTAAATCAATAGGCCTAACTGAAATACATATTTGAAGTAAAAATCATATTGAAGATAGGCAAATAGGCAATAATAATAATAATAATAGGCCTAAGGAGAAATAACGAAATGGGTTTTTTGTGTCAGCCCCATAATTCATATCCCTATTTGCTATTTTACCTAATTCTTTCTTGGTATAAGGATCCAGGTGTCCCAAAATGTTTATTTAACCAGCAAGCACCAATTAGGTCATGCCTAACTCAGAAAACTGGGTTAAAAAAACAAACTTTTTTCAAAGGCTTTCTGAAAGCACTCTGCTCTCGTCTGCTGGGTGGAAAGGACAACAACGGTCGTGGTGAATTAGTTCAAGAAGTGTTGTTGTATCTTCCTTTGTAGCTGGAGTCTACAGGCCTTACGTGTTGTCCCCTGGTGTGAGGATACAACATAACATAATTTTCTTGTAGCTACTTGTTGCCTTACAAGGCCGCAACTTAGTATCTTAATATTCAATCTATATGCAAGGAGCGTTAAGTGGAGAGAAGTCAAAGAGGCTGAATGCATTTTTCATGTCAAGTAGTCAGGCAGCGAAAGAACCAGTCGCAGATACAGAGTATTACATAATATGTTGTATTAGAAGAACAATGCTGGCTAATGGCTGGGGCTGTCATGAGCTATGGATTTATTATGCCGTTGTTATGAAACCTGTCGGACTCCCACAGTAATTAAATAGAACCCAGACTTTTATACACCTAGATACAAGTTCAGATATGAGGACAGCGCACGTACATAAGGGCATACATCGCACATAGATGTAAACATACGTACACACACGTTTATACGTTTTTGTTTTACTATCACCATGGCTCTGTGGTTATCCAGAGATTCTTCACCCCAAAAACTGGAGAAAATCATTTTCCACAGTTAATATTTGTTTTTATTGAGTAGTATATAATTCATAAAAGGAAGTAAAAGTTGTATGATTGTGAAATTACGCTATGAATCTCGAATGTACTGTGAAAGAACTGTGTGCCGCGTGCAAATGTGGAACCATACAAAATCTGTTCTTGTTTCTGTTTGTTCAACTGACATTTCTGCTCCAGTGGACAAGTGCACAGTGGGGGGATAAGAGAAAACATCAGAGGGAGGGGAGAGAGGGGTATGATGTATGACAAAAGTCAGGAACAGGATATGAACCATGATGCCACAAGGTAGGCTAGCCCATGGTAGGCTAGGTACTGTAAAACACACCTTCTGAAAGGTCAGTTTCCACCACAAAAGGTCATGAACAGCTTGATGGACTTGCTGGACACTGTGGTGTGCTACGAAGCGACGTGTGAATAGGTTTATCATTCTTCCTTGTATTGTGTAAAAGTTGCTTTGTGATTGTCAGTGTGTGTGTGTGTGTGTTTGGTATGATTTGACTTGTACAGTGTGTCATGATGTGTGTTACAGTAATAGCTTTACTGCATGTTTGTTATGGGCGACACACTTTGTTGGTTTGGGGCCCTGATTTTCCACATAGTTCATTGAGAGGCCACCTATGTCAAAGGAATTCACCGGCCCTTGGTTTGAGTGAATACAGCACTGAGCGATACTACTGGGGAGGAGCGGTATGGGTTGGTGTGTGTGTGTGTGTGTGCGCGCGCGTGCGTGCGTGCGTGCGTGCGTGTGTACTTCCTGTATTAGTGCGGCTAACGTAGCGTCATATTCTAGTTTTTGTTTTAGGCCCCACTGCACTCCACCGGCTGAATGCTTCTCAATATGGGAAGGGAAATCCTGGCTATTTAAAAAGCTGATCTCACATGCTTATTCCAGCCTAAAATCCTTGAGCCTCAGATACACTAAATACCATGTATAAACCAGCCATGAATGGACTTGGACCGGGCTTAGAAACTTGACACAAATAGAACTCTAACCAAACAATAACGGGGAAGGAGGCCCTCCTAAAGGGCCAAGTCGATCTTTGATAATACGGTGCTTTATAATTTTCAGCTATGTACGAGTGCATGCTGTGCGTGCTTAAAATTGTATAAAAGTAGAGCCATCTCTGCGCCATGGAATATGAGAACATATATCTTTCACTCACACTGAAGGAACAACGTAAAGACAACAACAATCACCCCGTGAGTCCCCTTATCTGATGGCTGCAAACGAACACTATGAGAGAGAGGAGGAGGAGGAGGAGGAAGGAGAAACGCTAGGGGAAACAGAGGAGAGACAGTCAGGAAGTAGAGGAGACGGAGAGGTTGAAGGTGTAAGGGAAAACAAGGGGGAAAGAAGAGAACTAGAGGGCGAGGAACAGTGTGTTTTTGTTACGACCTCTCCGTCCCTGCGGCTCAGTCAACACGTCTGAGCTAATCCGCTCAAGTTGGTCTAGACACAGTTATTTCAAATCAAGGCCGAAGACTTTTCTGTTTGCAGCTGCCTCTTACTAAACCACATTTGCTGCTTTTGATTCATTTCTTGCACTGTGCTGTAACTTTTATTACTTGATTTTATGCATTCATGCATGTATTCTATATTCATCTTTATTTTTATCTCATTTTAATCAAGAGGGTTTTATTTTCAACTCATTAATAATGTCCTTTTATAATGTGTTTCTTTTGCGCTTTGTCTTAATGTTTTTAATGTTTTATGTAAAGCTCTTTGAATTGCCTTGTTGTTGAAAAGCGCTACGCAAAGAGACTTGCCTTTCCTTGCCTTGCCTAGACTGTCTGACTGTCAGAAGCGTCTCCTCCCGGACCGCTGGCCAGCGTGTTGCGGCAACAACCCTCCCTCACCTGCAGTTTGGGACACGTGATATTTTGGAAATGTCTCAGCAGACTTCACGGCCCTCGCGGTCAAGTTTGGAACAATGAACGCGGAATGAACTCAGGTGCGCACACTGATGCATAGGCGCGCATAGACATCCGCTGTCTAATACTCTCCTTCACAGACGCAAACACAAACAGAGACAGACAGACTGACGCACACACATACACACACGGTATGCAAACACATGTTGTGGTATTAGTCTACAGGCAACGATAAAGGGGACTGAAGTTAATGAGATTTGATTGGCTGCAGTTTTAGCTGACCTCAGCGTGGGCCTAATTATAATTACAGTTATGAAATGTCAATATGCCTAAGGAAACTCCGACCCCCCCCTGTCTGTATCTGTGTTTGTATTGTGTCGCTGTCGTACTGTGTTAGCCACTGCGGGGCATCTGTTGGGAGCCATTACATATAGTCAGACCGTGTACACACTCTAAATACTACACGTGTGCATTTACTGTTTACATCTAGCCCTGGGTTTTTATGTAAACACTGGACATCAGTGGGTTTTCAGAAGGTTCCACAGTTTTAATGCTCACCTTCTGTCTAGGGAAAGGTCTTATTTGAACAATAATTGATCGTTCCTTTATCGAATCTGTTTTATCCTTCTCGTTGGTGTCATGGTTTGGAAATATGTCTCTGAAAAACAGAAACTCTCTGAACCAGATCGTGAAGTGGTCTGGTAAGCTGATTGGCGAGGCCCAGCTCAACTCAGAGTC
>OMKK01084419.1:0-10091 GCA_900302305.1 Polymixia japonica
GGTCTGGAAAGAGATGACAAAAACAGATTTTCAGGAAAAGGTGTAGAAGGAGGGTGTCACTACTTATGTTTCCATCCAAGCATTTTTATTCAAATTGTTGGGTATCGAATTAGAAATGCTGAGTGGAAATGGAAATTTAGATAAATTTTCCTGAATATTGCAAAAAAAAGGCTTTTACACTTGAGGTGAAAATGTTTTTTGTCGATAAACAAATTTTGCGATAAATAGTGATGGAAATGCATTTGTCGAATAATGGCTGTAGAGAAGAAGTAGAAAGGAAGAACAGTAACTTGTAATGCAACTTTTTTCTTAACAGGTGTGGATTACACCAACAAGGACCTGAGGAGAAACTTTGTGAGTAAACTCTGAAACCATTTGATTAATCCAGTAGTAATCTCGTTTTACTTTTCTCGTAATCTCGTTTGAACATATAACAACCTGATCAGCTGTAAGAACAGCCCATATCATTGACAAACTAAAATGAGATAAAATCAAACTGATCTGCAATGGTTTTGAGTGACTTGACTTAATCTGTTTGGTATAACTAAGAAGCTTCTAGATTTCTAGTCCAGTCTTTTTACCAGGTTGCATTCCACTTGATGTGAAGATGATTATTGTAACAATTAAGAAAATAGCCCAATGCTTTTTACAAGTTTTGTTTTGTTGGGCTAGTGTTTTACAAACGTAGAACAGAAACACAGAACAGAGGTGTTAGAGGTGTGCCACTTGCTCCTGCCTTGTTCCTTTATAATCCAATAGGCAGACTGAAGCAAGCAGACTAACTTGTAGTTTGTCAGAATGTATCATATGACACAGATGGTACATAATTGCTCTTGTGTGTAAAGTCCTCCTTCTCTTACAGTATACACACTGACAAACATAATTCATGCTTAAGCCTTTATTAGACAGACACACACACACACACATACCTGTGTTTGTTACATTGTATTCTATCGTGCTGCGTTCCTTCTGTCCGTCAGGAGGCCTTTGCCAGTTTTGACCTGCGTGGTTCCCACGGTCTGTCCCATGATCCCTTGCCTCTCCGAGATGAGGAGAATGGGTAATGCCTGTTGTCATTTGTTTCTGTCCTAGGGGGAGCCACTCATTAAGCTCCTCTCACTAAGACCACTGACAGAGCACTTTAAAGCAGCCCCTTTAGGTTTCAGGGCTCCTTCAACACTTACATATTTTTATTTCACTCTTTCATCTTGTCTCTATACTGTGCTATTATGATTTGAAGTTACCCCAAATACACTGAACTAATACACACTAGAAGACTGTTTCATTTATATAGTCTCTTCATAACGTTTGCATTATCCAACTCGCATTTTCTTTAATCCTGTATGTCATTGTTTTCATTCATCCAGTCATTCACTGTACAGTACCATTTTATGATCTGGTCATATGCAGCCACTTGTTTAGGCCTATCCAGACATGAGCTCGCACACAAAAAGGGGTAAAAAAATCCTAAAAAAAACATTCCTGCACATTGTTTGTCAGTATCTGACTAATATACTATTTATCTCTATTGTAGCCATGGCACTCGGTGTGCAGGGGAGGTTGCCATGGAGGCCAATAACTCCTACTGTGGTGTGGGCATCGCCTTCAATGCCAGGATTGGAGGTAAGCGGAGCATAGAGGCATATAGAGACAGAGGGAGAGGACACATAGCGAATATACTACAGTTTACAGGCCTATGGCACGGCTTGAAACGGATTAAAATTACTATTAAAGTTACTATTAAGATGATAAAAAATATGTTACTTCTGAAAGGAGTATAAAGCACTATAAACTGGGACATGAATATTATCATTGACAATAACAAGACTGTCTCTAGCAGTGTGATATTGTCAGCAGCCTGAGTCACTGCCACTGGCCAGAATGTATCTTAGAGATTGAAGGATTAAGAATTATTTCTAGTCATAAAAATGAAAAACTTTACCAAAAGCCACCCAGGCTTTACAGGAGGCCCAGAAAATTTTTGATTTTATTCACTAATTATTCAACATAACATTTTGACCCTTATTATCTAACATACCATTGTAAAGATCTTATTGCAAAGATATTATAAATAATAATATATGTGTAATAATATGTATAATATGTGTAATATATGAATAACAATAATCAGTCAATCTATGAAAAACCAAAAAGCTTTCTCCCACAATGTGCCTGTTTTTCCATTTTGTTTAATTTTTGGGGGAAAAAAATAATTTTGTAATTAATTTGATAAATTCTATCAAAATAGCACATCATGTTGGTGGTTTGGGTGGCAATGAAAATAATTTCATGGCTTGTGGGTTGCAAGCATAATTTGGAGGACAATCCTAGTAATGAAGTTGTTTTAATCTATAGTCTTATCACTGCTAAAGTCTGATATAGTCTTGGCTTTGTTTAAGCAATTAGCTTCTGTCTCAGTGTAGACAACCTGCAGCGGAAAATATTCTTCACGTGAATTAGTCTCGAAACACTTACTTTAAAGAGCTGTGGAATGTAGCTGTCATTGTCTTTTACACCCAGTTTAGAACGGTGTTTAGGTTTTAGGTGGTAATGGCAGAAATCTTTCTGACGGAAAGCTTTTTTGTGTGGCTATGGCAGACCACACGCTGACAGACTGCTATTGAGCCACGCTGACCCTATTTAAGGGCTCATTTTTTAGTGGGAGCTGCAGTAATGGCTTCTTTAGTGTTATGCGGTAACAGAGGCCAGGGAGCACTGAAGCAAAAACACAAACATCAAACATGTGACATCAAAGATATTTATTGGCTAGACTAAGATTGCTTTAAATCACAAGTTAATGGAGAATGCATGATATGTTTAAATAAGAAATAACTCTCCAAAGTACCTTTAGATATGCGTGGTAAAAGTATACTCCCCAAAACCAATTTAATACGGCTGGATCAGCAGCATGAAATATAGACTATAAAAATAAGAAATCCATTGGATGACCCCTGACACCTGCGCCCTGACCTGTGATCTTTAACCTTTGACTTTGTTTGATTTATCAAAGGCTGATGAGAGCCTCTTGTAGAATTGACAGGGAGAGAGAGAAAAAAACAGCATTCATGGGGTGAGACCAGATTGTTTTTGAATTTGTCTGAGGAATCTATTCTCCTCATTAGCAATGCTACTACAAACCTACCACGATTTTATCATGATTCATAAACAGAATCTGGAAGAAGGGAGATTAACTTCCAAAGGGGGAGGGCAAGCAAAGGCCAAAGGAAAGATGTGGGTTGAACCATTGTGTGTGGTTGTCTCTGTGCCGGCTCTCTAACAAATAAGGGATCATCGAATATAACTGTTAGCTGTGTGTGTGTGTGTGTGTGTGTGTGTGTTTTTCTTAATGTACACTGTAAAACAGTAAAAACTGAACAGAAAGAAGCCAAATGAAGCTTGATGCATCAACGTTTCTCAACACATATTTGTTTGAAACTCATTAGATACGATACTCAATACTTGAGCATCTCAAATAATGGGTCCTATTTCAAGCATCCACAAGGATGCAGTCAGTATTTAATTTTTGTTCACTTGTTCCTGAAGCCTGCCTCTGAACTTTGAACTCTGTGACCTTTGGATGTGTCCAGGTATCCGCCTGCTGGATGGTTCTGTCACAGATGCCATGGAGGCCACGGCCCTGACCTTCAACAACCACATCATCCACATCTATGTGTGCTCCTGGGGCCCAGGGGACGATGGGGCAGAGATGGGAGGGCCAGGCAGGCTGACAGAGCGAGCCCTCCGGCTAGGAACTCACAAGGCTAGCTTTCATCTCCCGCTTCAGTGTGTTTGTCTGTCGGATGTGAGGGAGACATTAAAACTGTCAGCACAGCTGAGATTTAAAGAAGAAAATGTGGGGAATTGGTATGACGTGGCAAATGTCTCCATTTTTCACATGTTTACAAGTGCTTCAGATTTAAAGGCGATTTAGAAATATTGATTAGTGTTTGTCAAAATCCTGTCTTCCAAATAATACCAATATAATACCATCATTCCCTCCTTTGTCAGTCATCTTTCCACCACTGAAATTTAAGTTATCTTTCTCTAGTTTCCGTCATATTTTTCCTCCTCTCTATGAATTCCTCTTGTTATTTTTTCTGCTTTGATGTCTGTCTTCCTCTGCCCACAGGGCCGAGGTAGGAAGGGCAGTATCTTTGTGTGGGCAGCAGGTAACGGTGGGATACACAGTGACCACTGTGGTGCGGATGGTTATGTCAACTCTATCTACAGCATCGCCATCGGCGCTGTCACTCATATAGGGAAGCCCGCCTACTTTGGCGAGCCCTGCCCTGGAGTCATGGCTGTCACTCTGACAGGAGCCAGCGTGGGAGGCTCACTGCCTCTGGTTAGTGTGTGTGTACGGTGTATTGTATATGTACGGTAGTGTATGTGCCCTTGTGTCTGTGTATACGGTGTGCCTGCGCTTGTGCATGTGAGTATGGGTGGACGAGTGTGTGTGTACATGCGCGTGTGCACGTGTGTGTATGCGCACGTGCGCCTGTGAATGTGCGTAATGTGTAACGCATCTGACAAATGTGTCTATCATCTAATTGTGTCTCTGGAAAAAAAAAAGTTTTGTCATCAAGCAGGGGAATGTGAAGTTAGGGGTGTGTGTGCAACATGTTCTAAATGTTCTCAATGTACGTACTAGTGTAGTAATGTCTCACACTGTTTGGGATTGTGTATGTGTGAAACTCTGATTGTTAGGCACTATGTCCCTATGTTGATGACACTGTGTCTGTCTGTGTGTCTGTGTGTGTCTGTGTGTGTGTGTCTGTGTGTGTGTCTGCCAGCAGCCCTGCTCTTTAGCCCCTATGAGCAGTGAGAATCCTGTTAAAGAGGAGTGGCTGGTGTGATATTTATAGAGGCCTGACGGCTGACCTAGGTGACTGCCGGGCATACAGACAGGACACACACACACACACACACACACACACACACACACACAGACAGGCCGTACACCTACACACGCAGGCAAGCGGGTGTTAATTGGAGGTGAAGCGTGGCTGAAGTGGCTGAGAAAGGGAGAGGAAGAGAGGAAGAAGGAGAGGTGTTGATGGTGGAGGTGTGACAGCAAAAGCCAGGAAGAAACGATGTGCCAATTTCAAGGCTACAGAAACAGAAAAAGGCCAATTTTATCCGCGTGATATCACCTTCCAACACCTTCGTCATGTCTGCAGGGACATGCCAACATGTCCTACCAACATGCTCCTCAGGGCTTCACGACTGGGAGGTGGTCTGATCGGACACGAGAGATACAATCTATGACCGTTGGGGCAATTTAACTCGTCTAGTATTTGTTTGTTTAACGGTGTGTTGCGGGTAGGATTTTCTCTAATTGATATCACTATAAAACCGCAGCGGTGTAATGACACTTTTTAATGACAGCAGGAAAAAAAAAAATGAACAGCTGCTGTTACAACAAGTTGCTCCAGTCTGGGAGCTATCTGGCTTGAGTCCCTGCAAAATCCCTTTCCATTCCAAAAAAATCCCTTCCAAAAACCGTTGCAGCAACTGAGACGGGGAATAATATAATCTGCTGATAGAAGCCGCAAATGAGCCCGACGAGGGCTATAGAACACTACTCCTGATTCACTGAGAAAGTCATTGTACTTTCTAGTCACTGAGGAAGCACCTGTTACCTTTAATTGAACCTGGCGATGTGATAGGAAGAGTTGATGTGTGAATGTTCGGATGTTCGAAGACGATATTTACGTATTCGTTGTCATAACGCTGCGCTATTTGTGTGTTCTCCAGGTGACCGTGTCCAACCTGGGTGACGGCTGTGTCACACACTTTGTTGGGACCTCCAGCGCGGCCCCCATTGCTGCCGGCGTTCTGGCACTTGTCTTAGAGGCTAAGTGAGTGTCCATTCACCGATTTCATCCACAAACTCGAAAACCGATACGACAACAAGGTCATCTGTGGTGTTAAATGTATGACGGCATATCAGTGCCAAGATCCACGGGAGCAAATGAGATCCTCACACACGGACCTCAAACAGCCACGCGCACGTGTTATTTATGTGAGCGCTTTCACCGCACTCGCACGTAATATCTGTGCTCGCGCACGCAATGTTGTAGCCTGCGAGCAGAAAATCATGCTTTGAGCACGCGCAGAATCTGAAGGAGCGCTTAACTGTTACGCCCCAGACCTACCAGAAACTCAAGCCCTTTTCTGTTTTCTTGATGCTCACAATTGTTATATACAAAGAGACTGTATGTGTTTATTGATGAAGGTGAAAATCAATAAAACTCTTTTGCAAAAAAAAGAAACTCAAGCCCAAGCGCACACACGCTATCTATATATATGTATATATAGGAGGCATTGTCTTGTTTGATACATTTAGCTTTAAAAAAACAACGTTCTATATAGTTTAGATATTTGTTTTAATATAATCAAAAGTGTGATCAAAGCATCGATACCAATCCAAGTGCTAGTACTAGCCTTGTTTACTTGCGCCGATACAAAGACAACAGCCAATCATAAAAGACGAGGACTGTAACCAATTATATTTAGGGATATATCACGCGCTCCTTCGGGTTTTGCGTGCGCTCAAAGCATGGTTTTCTCCTCACAGGCTACAATATTGCTCACAGGAGCAGAGATATTCTGAGCTAATATGCCGTCATGTTAAACCTCCTTCCTTGTCAGACTGGGGTTTTAAGCGTTTTCCACCTTGTCAATCCTCTTCTAATTCCCCCGTTGTATTTTTACAACTCTTTTTTTCGGTATCTCTTTCTACCCGTCTTTCTAAGCCTCCCGATATATCTCTCCCTTCTTTCCCTATCCTTCGTTCTCCCTCCTCTCTCTCTCCTCCATCTCCCTCCCGTTCCCTGCCACCTGGTTGCTGTCCGTGTGGCCTCGGGCTTGGTGTTTTGTGGGCGGTATTGGTGGCATCTCCGGCTCCTTGGTGTTATGGATGGTACTAGAGACCAGCTTTACCGCCCGGTCTCACTCGCTTGGCTGTAAAATGGAGCGCAGGTCCCCTGGGCAAGGCGGCTCACAGGACATTACTGTTAAAGGCTTTGCCGTGACCTACCGCTACAGACTAACTATATATCACCTCGCTCACTTGACCGGCCAGCATTCTGCTCACGTCTTGATGGAGCTGGATTCTCTCTCTCTCTCTCTCTCTCTCTCTCTCGCGCTCTCTCTCTCGCGCTCTCTCTATTCCTCGCTCCTACACATTGCACACACACACACACACACATACATCTTCCCTTACTCTCCATCCATCTGTAAGCTACGCCCCCAGGCATTCAGATGCACACAGGCCGCATACAGTCCACGGCCATGTGCACATAAACAAATCTAGGTGCGCAGGCATATGTTCAGGCGTTCATATATACGCACACCTACGCAGCTGGCACATATGCTGTATTCCTACCTTCCTGTTTCACTCCTTTTCCTGCACCTGTCTGCAGCTTTATTCCAATGCATATTCTCCTTATAACAAGATTGATCACGCTGGCAGTGTGGTCTCAGCTGATGTGTCAACAGTGAACTCAAGTCGTCCCTTACCGGTGTATCGTCTCCCCGCTTCCTCCACCGCACTCTTTCCAGAGTTTTTCCACGATTGACCAAAATCCGTCCATTCTGCAAGCCCTGACTTGTTTCGTAATTACCTTTTCTTTGTTGATTTGCATTAAAAGTTAGCGTACCAACATAAATTGCAAGCCAAATAAAAAGTTGCAGAAAGCTGCTGTTTGCCTTCACTTGATTGTTAATTGTGATACAGTTGCACAGATTTTTGAAAATTATTGTCTCTGCCATTTTTGATAGGATGTGAGGCCTTTCTGCAGGGAATAGCTGATTTTGCTAAATAGGGTGTTTTCGCAAAATGGCAAATTCCTGGAGGGCCTGTCAAACACTCTCTATGGGGATGCTGTATGTTGTTCTTTATGCTGTTATCACCATGAATTAGCCCTCAGTTTCTGTCTGTTTTAATAGGGTCAGGGTGTCGTCTGTCGGTCTGTCAGTAGGTCTGTCAGTAGGTCTGTCAGTAGGTCTGTCAGTAGGTCTGTCAGTAGGTTGGCCATCTCTTCTGTTCTCTCCATATTGACGCCAGTCCAACTGACCGTTAGTTAGTCACTTATTCAGTGATTCAGTCATTTCTGTCTCTTAATGCTTGTTTGTTAATTTCATCATTGTTTTGGCCTCTGTCTGTCTCTCCATCCATCTATCTAGGTGATTATCAGTCTGTCCAGCAGAAGTTGAGAAGTCGGGTATATTGGGATCTTACTACGTCGTATTCTGGGATTGTTATCTGTGTACCTGCAGATGTACTCAACTACACCGCCATGTCTAGTTACCTGTATGTGTGTCAATCTGTGTGTGTATGTCTGTCCGTCTACATCTGCTACATCTGCATGGTTATCCATGCTTGTCTGTCTGCAGGCATGGTCTCCTCGTTAACTCAGCGGCCCGGTGCTGTGCCAGGGGCCAGTGCCACCACTGTGCCTGGGCTGAGAGTGTGAAACACCCTGGGCAGAGCCCCTCGTTCAGCCAGCAGCAGCACACATATGAATGATCTTCTAATCTGCTCTGTCTAATCAGGGGCCTGTGTGTCAGAGAGCTGCCAGCCAGCCGCCGCTACTGTGCGTCTCTCTAGACTCCTTCCCTTCTGTTTCTTCTTCTGTTCTTCTTTGTCTCTCTCTCTTCCCTGGATCAAAAGCAGGATGAATGGTGTCGTGTCCTCTTTTTATGCCCAACTCTGCCGTTCTGTCTCCTTGCTATATGTCGTCCTTTTTAGCCTTCTCTGTCCAACATTCTCGCTCTCTCTCTCTCTCTGTCTCTCTTTGTCCCTACACATTGGGGCGAGTTAGCGGTATACATTAGCGTAGCCTTCTCTGTGGGGGTTAAGGACTAATCAGCCAGTGATCTCAGTGGGGAAGGTACGTTTAAAACAGAGTCTACTCCCTCTAATTGGTCTTAACTCAAACACTCTGCCAGGCGCTCATAGACCCGCAACGAGGGCAACCCATGCTCTAATATATGTCATCCGAGACTTATTGGATGGCCACTGACACGGATGACCTCTGTTTGACGAATATGCACAGAAACACACACACACACACACACACACACACACAATGGCAACCACCAGGATCCACATGGAGGGTCAGAGTCTTCACTTTGTCCATATTAATCTTCTAGCAGCGAAGCACAGAGTGATAGGGACTCTCCTTGTTGCCCTGTAATCTTCAGTTAATGTGCTGTACTCTAAGTCTAAGTGAGCCCATTTGGAGTAAGTGTGAGCTGACTTAGATTCCTCCTATGTTATCTGTACAAATGTTGCTAATGGGTTTATCAATTAGGCCCAGTCCAATAACTACACGCCTGTGATCTCCCTTAAATACTCTCCACCAGCGCAGCACTGATTTGTGTTGTTAATGAGAGTGTGTGGGTGTATGTGTGTATGTGCATGCACGCGTGTGTGTGTGTGTGTGTGTGGTGGGGAGGTCTATGCCTTCTGTAAATGTATGTATGGCTGTGTGTTAGTGTCTCTTTCTCTCTCTCCAATAAGCCTCGGCAGAGGATCTTAATGCGACGTGTCCAAGCAGAAGATGCATTAGCTAAGATGAGACAGAGGTTTATGCTTCAGGATGTCGTGTTCTAACACATCGTGTCCCGCTGCCTAACAAGTCAGCCCCTTATCATGCTAAAGTCCCTCAGTTATCGATCAAAATGGGAAGATCTCGATATACTCTCGATATATAGGCTGAATGTAAGGTGAGGTAAGGTGTCTCGATCTCTCAAAATATGTACATATACATATTTCCACCTTCCCCTGTCTTCATTACAATGTTTTTTTATAAGAAACAACATATGTTATATGCATTATATGTTAAGAAGTATGTGTGTGGTCTGTCTGCCTTGGAAATTGCCATTTTTGATGGTTGTTTGTAATGATTTATCTCCAGCATGGTGTTGGAAATCATACAGAGCTGACAGTGTTTTCCTCTCGGCTCCTGATCTGTCTCTTCCATCACCCCTCCATCTTTCTGTCCCCTCAATCGTTCCCTAGCTCGTCTCTCTCTCTCCCTCTCTCTCTCTTTCTTTCTCTTGTCTCTTTCTCTCTCTCTCTG
>OMKK01084421.1:0-10202 GCA_900302305.1 Polymixia japonica
GTCAAGGCTGTCAAGGCTGTCAAGGCTGGAGCCGTCAGGAGAGACAACTTAAATGGCAGCCTCAGTCCTGCTGAAATAGACTGGAGGCCCTGAGATTAAGGAAACACTGGAAAAAAAGTGCTCTTTTGAAAGATAAGTAAAGGTTGTAAATGGTTAGTGACTGACCCTGGCTAAACAAGATATTTTCATTACGTACTGTGCCAAGGTGTTTGAATAAAGTACAGATTGGATGTTGTGGAGAGAAGGGCAGAGGAGGCGGGGAGACAGGAGAGGTTTGGGTAACAAGGCGCACCTGTAGCTAGTTAAAGGAAAAGTCCGTCCATTTTCAACCTGGACTCTAGCTCTGCTACCTCCCTGCTCCCCTTGAACCCGCCCTGGTGCTGCTGGTCAGATCAGTGAGTGGCTGAGCTGTACGTGAGATGTGATTGACAGACAGGTACTGTAGGGACGCCCCCTTGCAGAAAGCTCTCCTGATTGGTTGTTGAGCAGAACGCTATCCTGATTGGTTGATGAGCAGAACGCTGTCCCGATTGGTTGGTGAGATTCAGGCGATATTTCTGAGAGGCTGAATACAGATCCTGGGGCAGCCACAGAGATCGAGCTTTTTGTCAGAGCATTTTATTTATTAATAGCTGTCGGGATTTAATGTGAATTTCAACAACAATGAGAACTTCCCTATCTAGCACCTAGCACCTTTAAATTAGCACAGATGAATTGACACTGCTAAATTTAGAGGTCACAGTTTGGAATTGAAAATAAATGAAGGAGCCTCAACGAACAGCAGGAATTTGACCTGCGACGTCAGGGTGGCCTTGCGGTGTGAGAGACTTGTCTCGGTAAACCGAAGGTCGCGGGTCTGATCCCAGCACCAACCGACGTTCGCATCGACAGCGACGCCTAATCAAGATGTCCTTGAGCGATACACGGGTCCTCTACCTGCTCTCTCACTGAATGTTCATTAGAACAATCAGCTACATGTCTACAACGAAATGTGAATGTCATCAGTAGTGTTTTGTTTTTTTAAATATTCACGGATCTCCTTTATGAGGTTCATCCCGCTTTGAGCGAACGGTAATTACTGTGAATGTACCATGAATACATTAAGAGCATTTCATGTGATTTCCTTAAGTGAACAAAGACCCCGCTACCGCTGTGAAACTCAACAGTGGGTTGAACGGCAGGCGTGAAAATCTACCGCCCTGAACCCTATCACATAAAGTCTCACAAAAAAAATGTAAAGGGCAAGGCTGTCTTTTGTGTATTAATAGATGTATAGTATAACATTATGAGAGAATTTCGTACGGTGACATTTCAAATAAAAATAGCTGCACCTTGGAAAGACGGATCGAACCCGAACCCCAACGTAAAGGAAATTGAAATAACCTCATAGCCCTGAAGACCACCAAATATAGAACTGGAGATATTTCTTCTTCATTCTCACGCAGGTTGGTTGACAACGTTGACGATTTGATCAACTCTGGGTTAAAGAAAGAAGACCTTTTCATTTTGAGTTTCCTCCAGGGTTCAAAGGTTGAGGTGGCAGAGATGTTCAGATAGAAATAGCTTCGCGCTTGAAGTTCAGCTCTTTAACCCATTAGCATGTCCAATGAGGGAGAAAAGGAGCATTATAGAGAAATGGCTGTAGATGACTCAGTGAGAAAGTAATGGGTTCATTTTAATTATCAGATATAAAGTGGACCCCATAGAAACCTACTGAGACAGACATTTGACATTTGACGTCAATTTGCTAAGAATTAGATACATTGCGGATATCTGGATGGTGACCAGCCTGGGTATCTGCTCTGTGCTTTGATAAGTGTAGTGTGGAAATGATTTTAAACAGGTGAGTGAGGTCAGTCTCCTAGACACCACTGGCTAGTTCTGTAACTCAGTCAACCTGCAACAGTCTCTTCATAGAGATAGGTCAGTCTGCTAGTTGACGTGTTCGGTTCGGTCATGGACATTGCACCGTTTTACATTTAACATTTAACAGTTTTGCTTTATGAAGAGAGCGAAATCGCAGGACCACAAACATCTGAACCAAAGTAAGGACTGCCACTGGGTCCAGTCAATAGATGTCACACCATTCATATGACCCTTGACTAATCATGTATAATAGAAAACCACAGTGAAAATGAACAAAGGGTGTTTTTATCTTTTGGAACCATCATTTTTAACTTAATGTATAGACAGTTCTTCATCGTCCTCAGCCTTGCATAAAACTACGCAATTTATAAATCCACTGTCCTTGCCTATAACACACATGGACAAACAGCACAAACAGCACACCAACTGAAAAAAGCCCCTGACATTGACATCAAAGGAAATGACTAGCAAACAAAACACATAAGCTGAACATCAGTAAGCATTACCAGGACCAGCAGCTATAAAAGACTATTGTTGCTCATTGTGGAGTGAAACAGCCCTTTGAATAAAGCTTTACAAAGCGTTTTAGCTAAGACCTTTTTTGCAACCGCAATATAATATATCTCCTGTTGTATGGAGACAGTGTTGGGCTGTGTGGTACAATTGGATGTAACAGCTTTTAATTTGGCTTTTGTGTGTCACGGATGTGACACTGGGTGTCACACTGGGTGTCACAGCTATGTGGGATGTGGATAAACAAGTGGCATTTAAAGGCGTCTGTGTGCAATTTTCAAGATTGTTTCTGCTAGTTAATAGTGTTAAACTGGCAGCATTAGGAGGCATCCTGGAGGCTCCATAACGAGTCAACTCGAACATACTTCTCTCATCTTACAGTTCATTCTGAACTGCATGCTTTGTAAAATGAAATCAGAATTGAGCACATTGAGTCTATGAGCCTTACAGTGGACGTGACCTTTGACCTCAGCTCTCCAATAGCGCACAGAGTGAATAACGTTGTACTCACGGCAGGTATTGGACTTGGTCCCAGTGTCGTAATTGGGCATTCCAAAATACTTGTCGAAGAGATGGGGCCATCCATTGTTGTCTCCTGGAAAAGAAAACGAGATATCAGAAGAGCACAACAAGCAAAAGTTATTATTAATAACAGCTTTCATCTAAAAGTCAATGTAGGCTGCATTTTGCGTCAGGAAAAAGAGCAGACGTGTGAAATGATGATCAGAAATCAGTCATGTTGAAGATAAGGTTTGCTGAGATAAGCGCCACCTTTTGGCCAAACCTTGACCTTCACACATCCATCCGACATATTTTTAAACTCTTTGATTTATAAGGTCATTATATGAACATAAGGAAATGTCTTTCTGTGCAGAATAAAATCTGACATACTGTAAACAGAGCTAGTGTTTTGTTTTGTTTTGTTTGTTTTCCACATCTTTCATACATTGAAAACATTCTGAATAAATGTTATGCTTATGGTGTAGCCTGAAATAGCCACGCAGTGATTTGCTATAAATTAGTATTGCCGTTTAGTGGCGATGTTTCTGTTCTGTGCAACATCTGTCCTAGATTTGAAAAGATAAAAGTTTAAAATGAATTCCATGCTCAGGGTATCGTGTACAAACAACAACCTCGACAACAGTCTGAAATGCAGTGATTCACTTTAAATCAGTATTGTCTTTCATTGGCTATGGATCCACACACAGATGTACAACATATATCTATCTTCATCTCTACGGACTCTCTGCTCTTTACCCCTGACCCGACGCTGATCACTGATCCTTTATATTCTCGCTGAGGTTTATGATCAAAGCATAGTAGCCATAGAGGAATAGTGCAGAGGCGGTAAGACTTTGTTCCTCCTTGGCAATTCATTTAAAATTACGGGGCAGTTGCACTTTACAGTCTGGCTGTCAGTAGTTAGTCTACTTCAAAGACACTAGGCGGTGTGCTGCACATTTGCTGGTCTTGCCAAGTCTGGGCATGAAATGCTAATCTCACAAAGAGCAAATGCGGTGACCCATTGGCTATGAAAACAACCTTCAGACTGCAGACAGTCAGTCTTAGCGCTCGAATCGGATTTTGTCGCTCAGATCCGATGTGTTCGTTCGACTTGTTCATATTCATTTTGGAAAGTGGCCCGTATCCCGCATCAGTCTGGACGGATCCATCTTTGAAATGTCCCACGCGCGCGCAACATTAATAACAAAGACGTCACGGCAACAGGGGTGCATGGAAGCTGCCAAGATGACGTTCTACGCTTTAGATCTTAAGAAGAACTAATTTCCACAACTTATGAAGTTTAGGGAGAAAATGAAAAAAGCTTTTGTTCCCCACGCAGCTATCATCATAACTTCTGTACAGAGAGACGCATGGGAGAGAACCACCGACTCCCTTCGTTGCCACCCGTCCATCGCTCCGGTGACGATGACGACAGTGATCTGTCCCATGGAGACTGACGTAAAAACCACATGAAATACAATCTGAGGACACAATCTCACACAAGGAGTGGTGTAAGAAGGTCGACATTGACTATATTATGTTTGGATACTGGATTTGGATTGCAGCGGTGAGAGCGCCAAGTCTTTCCCGGACTACCAGGGACAGTCCTCCCGTCCGTCTTGCCCCAGCAATGCTGAATAACAAAGAAAACCCTGGACCTGGGAAGAAGTTGAGTTTCTTGTCAGCTCCGCGCCTTGTTCCCCCATGTTTATGAATAAATGACTTTTCTTTGCACCTGACAGATCTGTTTATCCCTTTCCCCGTGATGGCGTGCCTCTCAACAGCAGCCTGTCACGGTATATGGACAGAGTTTGAGTTCGTTTCCCCGCTGAGTCACAGTTTGGCCCTCAACGTTAATTAAGGAAATTTGCTTTGGATTACTGACACGCCAGCAGACTCTTGGCCTGTCTTGAAGGCTGTAACGACAGATAACAAGTAAGACTAGACGGTATGTGTGTGATTAATGGTCCAGTAGTTCCAGACTAGTACTGAGATTGGTATCAGTGAGGTCCACAGTTTCAAATATTTGGCACAAGCACAGTGCTACTGGATGGTGAAATCTAATGTAATTATTAAAGATACCTTTTGCAAGTTTTAAAGACTGTGCTGGATTTTTTGGCTGGAGCGCAACAGCGGGGCCAGCCCTATAAACACAAATGTCTGTCACTGACTCACTGACTGATGAAGTTACACCATTCGTTGTTTGCAGTCATGTGATACCGATGAATGGACAAAATTCAGATGGAGGGCAGGAAGTGAAAAGAAGAATGGACGAGATGGAGGAAAGCCTGTACTGTGCTAGTTTAGTTTGTGCCCTGTTTTTGTAAAGTACCTTGTAACTTTTGTTTTGGTGCTATACAAATAAAGTTTACTATTATAAGTTTACTGTAGGTCTTCTGGGAGACAGATTTACAAGCTTCAAGCCCTATTTTCTTGGTGTATGGCCTAAGATGGTATAATAACTTTAGCTTTTCATTAACAAAATATACACGCAAACAACTTTCATGTCTAAAGTTTTTTTTTTAATCCACAGATGTTAGTCTTCCATCGTGTTATAGTGGACCATGAAATATTTAATATCTACTGACAGAATTTAGACAGCACCAGATTGAAAACGTTGTTCATACATCTTTTTCCATTTCTAGAAAAGAGAACTTCTTGGAAGTTCTGAGATGGCTTCTTGTTTCATTTTCCATGTACCTGTCAGTACTCAATCTCCTGCCACTATCTGATCTACTGCCAAAACACCCAGTGATTTTAAAACACGTCCTGGGCTCAGTGTGTATCAGCTTGATAAGGAAAGCGAAAAACACGACTACGACTTATCTTCTCTCAAGCTGCAGTGGAAAAGCAGACAGATTTTAAGTCTCTCTCTCTTTTTGAAGATGGTCCTGTTATAAACAAAATAGATATGGCTGAAGCTTTTAAATCTCATCTGGCCACTTATTTGACAGATTGCTGATGTTATCACAGATAATTACCCCACAGTGTCTGCTCCTTCATTTGGTACCAGTAACAAGTTCATAATGCTTTTTTAGGCCTAAATATAAGAAAATCTATAGGGCAAGAAAATCTTGGTCCCCGCCTTCTGTGTCTCAGTGCCTCTATAATTACTACACCTGTTGTCTTTAATCTAACGTTTGCATCTGGTAAAAAAAAAAAAAACTGTTTGGAAAGCAGCTCACGTCGTCCCTCTGCGGTGACATCAATAACTTAACGATCGTGCAATTTCTAAGCTTTCCTGTCTGGTCAAAACCCTAGAATCACTATGTGCTTTTCAAACTTTTTCTTTATTCTTCTTAAGTTGTTTTACTATTCACCTGTGTATTTTTATTTTGTTTTTTTCGGGAGGGGTACGGTGTGGGGGGGGGGGTAAGACGTTTACAATCTAGGGTTTTCATTTTCTGATGTAACTGTGACTGTCGTAAACATACGCATCTTACTTCCTGTATGTGATTCCATCTCAACTTCTTCCAATGTTAGAGTTGTGAGTTTCAATCACAGACGAAATAGCAAAAAAATCAAAAGTTTGTTTGATTTATTTCTTTCTGCTATTTAACCGTCTCCTTTGTAGTTCTCTTTTTAAATGAGAGATTATTCGTGGTCCTTTGAAGTTGGAATGGTCCGCTTCCTGCAACTTGCCGTGTCTGTCAGAGGAATTTGGTTTGGGGTTTTTAAAATCACGTAGCCTACAGATGACACCCAATCTAGAGAGAAATACAATATTGCATATGTTTTTTTTTTCAAAACTGCATACCAAAGGGAGGGGAAGCAACTTTTGAGATGCCTTGAAGGAAGATTGATCTTAAATAATTTTCTCATATGGTCTCTTGTAGATCTTATACAGTTTGTTGTCGCCTCTAGTCAGATGACCACCTATATTCTTAAATTGCCCTTTATATAGTATATATAGTATACATCATGTCATCCTAACCCCACGTTGTACAGCATACGTTTGATACCTCTTCATACTGCAGGAGAGGAACCCATAAATACCGTAAGAGAATCCCATTATAAATAATGAAACTAATATTTCTTTGAAGGTGAAGGCTATATCTATACCTGAAAAACAACCTTGAAACCCAATATATTCCACATCATGTATTTGTCAGTCTACAAACCTGACTGCAAGATGTTTACAAATGGCTCCCTCAGTGTTGGAACAGTGGATCTGTTTTGAGCAAATATCTTATATTGCCAGCAAACATGAGATCTTTACTTCCTGTTAAACTTGCTGCTGAGATTAGGCCAACCATAGCTAAATTAACTCCTATAACACTAAGGTGACAACCATACGCTGTGTAAAATAACATCAGTGTACTAAGTTATTATCCAACATCACATTACTTGCTAGAGTCCTGCCCCGGTGTGCGGATAACCCTGCACCGAGCACTGATTACCCTCTATTGATATGCAAAATTAATTGGTAGAGCTGCAGCCCTCCCCCAAACATGGAGTCAGCCTGTCATTCCTTGATACATTCTAGAACACCTGGCCTTTATGACAAGGATCACAAAGTACAAATAGAAGTTACAATGTAAAGACATAGCGCTTTGAGCTACAATCCTTGTATGAAAGGCGCTATATAAATAAAGTTTATTATTGTTATTATAGCATACAAAACACAAGGTTAGCATCAGAGTATGCGTTACATCCCCACCCCCCGCCTGTCATTCTCTCGCTGCGTTCACACGGAACGCTGTTTCCTCATTGCGGGCGCAGGTGAAACAAATCCTATTCTATGAATTGCAAATTAAGAAACGTTTTTGCTACAGCCGCTGCAGTGAATATGGCGGAAAACACATTCACACACCCGTATCAAATAACGTGACGTCGCGGTCAAGCACGGACAAAACCAGTATGTGAATACATGAAGAGCTGCACACCTGTAGAATATTGTCTCACAAATACTCTTTTTTCCAGCACAAACACAAGTCAATAACTGCAACTGCTTGAATCTGCCTCTGTGAGTCTCAAATGCTGTTTTTTTTTGTTGATAAACACAGGAAAGAGGAAATAGAGGAAAGTGGGTGGTTTATGATACTAATATTAGTGCTGAAGAAAACAATATAGATATACACGGGGCAAAAATAGTGGCAGAAACAAATTGGCAGTATTTTTTAGAGACCCCTCTCCTCTCTCCTCCCCTCCTCCCGTGTGCAAGAAGCACCATCTAGAGACCACCGCGGGTCAGCAGCACTGGTTATTTGACCACAACACTGCTGAATAAGGTACGACTGGCCTGGCGCTTCTAGTGTTAATGTATTAATCACGGCCAGCTCTGCGTCAGAGCCGCTGGTCGTTCTTTGTAGCTTTGTGGAGCCGGCAGTATAAGTGACCTTTTTTTTCCAAAGAAGGGTACACATTGTAAAGGGGAATTCACATTTCAGGAAATAACTGACCCTCTTATCCAGAGTGACGACGAGTGCCACAGAATAGCATGATTGAGTTCCTAGATCGCTAACGTAACGCAGCTTGAACACAAGCGGGTAAGAACTGCATTAAAATCTGAGATTTGTACAGAAACTTCAGGGAAAAAACATAACGTTTCATTACACGATTGCCTTGAAAATTGATTAACCGCTGAAAAAAGTGGGTTTAGGGTTTCATACTCCTTTAAGAACACTACCGACAATTATGAACTCTAAAATAGAAACTGAAAAAGTGCTGATTATCCCCCTATTTAGCTTAGACATTTTGACATTTAGGAGACATTCTTATCTAAAGCAAGTTACAATGAGTACAATAGTAGAATTAGTTCAAATTTCTAGATAGCAAACAACAACAAACAGCAGTTCAAAGGTCAAACCCAGTGTTCAGACACTAGAACAGAATACAACAGAATATTTCTGTATGACAGAGAAGTGCAATATTTATCTTTTAACAACTGCTGCATTTTTAATTGAAGAGGTTGAGAAGAATATGTGAGAGAACATACGGTGTATGATTTAGCATTTAATAAGCCACTGCTACTCATCTGAGAATTACAGCTTGAGCAGCCTGCCATTAAACCAGCTGAATTAATTAGGTTTACCCACTCTCCTTCTCCACTTGAGGTTCAACGCTGCCGTCAGAGGCAGCGATTCTCTGTCATTACACTGTAGCATCCTTGTATTGTTTTTGTTTCACAGCCATGTTTGCCTCTCCTCTTCCACTTCTTCATTTCCTTGTTTTCAGATCCACTGTCATCTTAATTTCCAAAGCCGTTTTCCTCAAATTTAGCGTTTGATTTATTTGAATGGAGGTCTATACCACGAATTACATTTACATAATCTCATTTACCATTACAACAAGGACTTGGTCGCTTCCTGGGTACACCGGTTTCAGTCAGGGAGGTTCTATAATAACTGGAGGATGAACGGGAAAATGGCCGCCCGTTCATTTGAACGAAAGCTGCTCACCCAGCGCATGAAGCAAAAAATCTTTTTTACTTCCTGGTTTTACTTCCCGGCATACGGCCCAACGGTCATGTGTCTGCTTACGTTTCCCGCGCAACCACGAGTGAACCTCATTGGCCTGTACCCTGAGGTGACATCACACACAAAAAACAAGGTTTTATAAGGCTCTGAGTGATTTTTAAAGAAATCGACCATCATGTTTAAAAAATACATAATTCAAAGAATGTTTTAAGGTATTATGTGGTGTTGTAGGTATCTTCTGAACAGTTTCAGAGGACTGTCTTTTACAATGGCCGTCTATGGGGAAAAAAGCCTTTTGGGCCACAGGTGAAATTTAGGCTGCAGTACCACCGTTGGCCACCATGTCAAATTTGCTTCAAGGCTGAGACCTGATGCCTGGGGGCTGGTTTCAGTGCAGAGCTGCGGCATACTATATGTCCTGGTGATAGGTCGGTTGGTCCTAATGGTTAGTGGGACTGTCCCGTAACCCGATCCCCAAGCGACTCACCCTTTCAACAGCTGATGTGTGCTGCAGCTATGGTCACTGTTGATGTTTTAAGACACTGCTCACTTATTGTACATTGCTTTAGATAAGAGTAGCAGTGAAATAAATAAAATAGAAAATGTTCTTAATAAAAAAGGAATGCTTTTTAAGCTTCTTTTCTACAATATATTTTGTTTAGGTGTCAGTACAACATTATTAGGAAAGCACTGCCTTTGGTAGACATGTTTTAGCATGTTTAAAAAAATGAAAAAAATAGCAGAATGAATAATAACCATGTCTCTCTAGGAGAGACATTTAACACTCTTATAAATATTCTAGCTGCATAGGGGTATTTTCAATGGAGGTGTATTTAGCAATCCATCTCAATTTATTTGACTATTTATCTTTTACAGTCAAAACCTTATTGTGTAATCTGC
>OMKK01084428.1:0-10341 GCA_900302305.1 Polymixia japonica
AAGGAATATCCTCTAGTCTGTGCCTAGTTTAACGCTAGAGTGCCGATCTTACAGACCGCACCTTCAAAGGCTAATGAGTTAAAATATGTTTTCGGTTGTTTCTTAAAAGTCTCGATGGATTGGGAAGATCTGATAGTAAGGGGAAAGTGATTCCATAGCTCTTGCAAAAGCTCGATCACCCTTTGACTTTGTGTCAGGCCGTGGAACAGACAACAGACCTCAGGTCAGAGGACCAGCAGTATGCTGGTTCAGTAATGTACAGAGCAGCAAGCCCATGTCATTTACCAGGTTGATGATTGTCACAGGTGTGTGAATAGCTTGATCTCAGACATCACTCCAGTGGTTAAATAAGGTGTGCGGGCGTTGTGCATGTGTGTCTGTTTGTGAATGTGTACGCCTGTTTATGGATGTATGCATGTTCACTTACACACACACACACACACACAAATACGTTGCCCAGGCAATTGAAGGTTGGCCAGTGTTGACACAGTCCGAGCAACTAAGAGCTCTTAACCACAGATGTTATCTGGTTTCCCAGGTGCTGGGCCTCTTTGGTTCAATAGCAACAGGTACCAAGACCATACTGTGTACTACATGGCTCTGTCTGTGGCCCAGTCGCTCAAACGTATCAGTTAATTAGTACCGTGGATTGATCTTTTTGAAACCCTGGTTGGTTAGTTTAATGAGCTAGAAGAGAGTACCCTATTGTTTGATAACAGTAATGACACTGGATGTTGGCGGTTGTTTTTACGCTATTATCAAATGCCCGCTGTCGCCTGGATTTGCTTGTCTAATGTTTCTAGTCAATTAAAACCGTTGATCTACCGGGGTTTACTCAAGCCAGATTTTTCCTAAACACCATAACAGATAAAAATCTAATATTCATACCACCGAAATGCCATGCAATGTATTTTTGTATTTTATTATTTCTGTATGGCATTTGAATACATTTCAACATTGTGCTTCCTTTTTAAAACTGTAGTATGTAAATATCAATCCCTGGACTAAACCCATAACCTCGTCAACACAGCGGCCTCTCCACTAGGAGCTGACCTTTATTATATCAACAAAAACATTACCCAGCCTTGTATTATGTGAGCACGTAAGTCTGTATTTGTATTTAAGTTGACTGCACCTGACGTGTAGCATTGTCATGTAGCGTTAGCTCAGTTAAAACTGCTGGTCTGACGGTTGTTATTTGAATTTTATTCTTTTCTCAAATCTCATGACTGCAGCCTTTGTAGATGGGTGTAGCCACGGCAATTACGAACGCAGTAGTGTGTCAGTGTGTGTGTGTGTGTGTGTGTGTGTTTACGCGCACAAGTTAGCCGTTGGAGGTTATGCTGATGTGTTGGGTCAGGTGTATGCGGTTACAGAGCTGGTAAATGAGACTTGGCACGCCTGAGGGGACTTCAGAATAAAAGAACCCGGTAAGTGCAGCCATAACTCCTTTTCTTCCCTGCTTCTCCTGTTGACTCCTTCTCTGCGGCTATCGCTCCGTTCTGGCATCTCTCTGTCTCTCTGCCTCTCCTCCTCTCGGCCTCCTCTTTTCTGTCTTTATTCCTCTTGTTCTCTCTTAGACTCTTTGTGCTTGGAGTTTGTTCTCCACCTGTTGCTGTTCTCTCTTACTGTTCTCTGTAGTGATGTGTCTCATGTTTCTGGTTGTTGTTTATTGTTTAATTTTGGATTGTTGTTTTCAACTTAAAACAATAAAGGTGCGGTCAAATTCAACTTTTCTCCCTATCTCTCTCTGTCTCTCTGTCTCTCTCTCGCTCCCTGTCTCGCTTTCTCTCTTTCTCGCTCACTCTTTCAAAACCTTACTTAACCCCATACATGTGACCACTTCAGGACTCGCTACCTATCTTGATTCCCTAAAAGTACAAGAAGCACATGCCATAATTCTCACGCTGCTCTCTGATAAAGCAAATTTACTGCGCCAAGACCAAACCTCCCTACGCTCACTCTGCTGCTAGCTCTGCTTCAGCTACTGGCCCAGGGGCCCCCCCACCACCCAGGGGCCCCTGTCTTCCCGATCAACAGAGTGTTGCAAAATTGATCGAAAACACTCGGCACCCTGTACGTGCCACCTGAGGTGGAAACACAGAGGGATTGTGGGTAAATCCCCTGTATTGGGCCGGGTTCTGCTAGTTGAGGCCGCTGACTAGGGTCTGTCAGGACTGACAGGGTCTTCTGCCGCTCCACTGCGCTCCGCTTGTTAACGAAAACTAACGAGGAGCAACAAATATGCACAGTCCCTAATTACTGCAGTTAGGGCTCTTGTTTGTTTGTGTTTGTGCACCAGTGCTTTTCCTGTCTCCAGACCCCCCCACCATGTAATACACACACACACACACACATACACACACACATACAAACCAGATACACACTATTCCCAGCCATTTAAAATTCCAGTACATGTAGTGTATAAACTTGTTTATGACAATGTTAGTGGTTGTTATTGGGCAAGGTGAAAGGTTTCATATTGCAAAAGGGTAAATAATCTCTAGTATGAGAGCCAGCCAAGGAGGAAAATACAGAGAGAGAGAGACAGGAACAAAAAAATACAAATATTTAACTGCAAATACATTCTTCTGCCGTTATTTTCAGTAGAATGTTAAAAAAGCTGAGTACTTCAGTGTGTAAATATCACCGATCACTTTGGTGACGCACAATCTATACATACATATAGATTGTGTATCTACATATTGTTTCAACACGTCTCAGCGTCATTTGCAATATCGCGACAGCATTTTATGGGGCTTGTTTCCCTCAGTGCATACTTGGCCTTCAATTTCCTGCGAAAGAAGACATTGTTTCGGAGCAGATCGAAATCTCTCCTCTTCTGTTTGTTTCACAATGGAATTTCATGACTCCAAAACGAGTAAACAACTGTAGCAAACTTAATTTGAACACTGTGAGAATGTGATTTAGTTGTTGTTGTTGTGCTCTGTAGGAGCGGCAGGGGTGTGATGTGACGGGGGCCTTAGTCAGGGACAGCCGGGGTCGCTGGGATTCCTAATCGCCGAGTGGCAGGAAGTGACCGCAACATCCCGGGCCTTCCCTCGCTCTCTCACACTATCGAAGCACATTCGTATCGCGTCGCTAGGAAAGAAAAACACGCATCCCGATGAAACTAAACACAATGACTGCATCTTGAAACAATGTGTAATGCGTCGCCGTTGCGTCCTATCGAATGTGGTGTTCCAGGACCTATGATTGAATAAGAATTGGGTTTAAAAACGCACAAAGGGTCCAGACGTATTTTCCGAGGCGCACACGTTTGTGTTATTGGTACATGCTCGTGCAAATCCACGTACAAATAGGCTTCTGTAACCCAGTAGAAAATCAAATTACCGTGAACCTTTCAGGTCATGCAACTTGTCAATCTATCACCACACACAGACGAGTCACGACTCAGTACAGTGGATGTTTACAGAAGGTTTATGGGATTAGCTTAGCTTCATTCATTGTCTTTTTTCAGTTTGCTTAGCTACCAGTCCTCACAGTGCATTTGTATCCCGCTCTTGACCAAAGGTTTTGACTTAATAGTTGTCAGCGGCAGGGTGCGAAGTCTGTTTATCCAAACTCTGGACAGTGAACGGAGGTTTTCAGCCTTACCCAACTCCCCAGAAACAGACCTTTACTAGGGTCTGAAGATTCAAACATGGTCAGACCCGAACCCACAATATATCTGTCCAGAACTGAATCAAGACTTATAGTTTTAGCCATAGTCCTATAAAATGTCAATAATTTACTGCTATTAAATAACTAATTATAATACATTATTGTCATTATTATTATTGTATTTTTTTTACAATATATTTGAACCCAGGCCTCATAAGTAAACTACTATTAAAGGAAGATTCCAGCTATTTTCAACCTGGACCTCACTCTGCTCTCTTTGCTGATCATACAGATTGACTCTGACCAGAAATTAATCAATTGTTTTGTTATAGAATACTTATGATCTCACATTGTTTTGGGACAATCTGGACCTCCAAAAACTGACCCCAGAATCACCTAAACATGCTTTTTAAAACGGTTCCGCTCTGGCCTGCTACACAAAACCACCTGTAAGGTAGAACAGATCTGCATGTGGATTTTTCTTTAGACCAAACTTGATGTCTTAGTTTCTTATGTTTGTATTATTTTTTACATCCTCTTAGAAATAAGAGTACAATTACCTTTTGGTAACCCAGTTTAAAATAAAACAATTTAGAGCGTACATTACGTTAGTCAACGGTCTCCTACTCTATACCATATCCACTTTCACAGGTTGGAGCATGCCACTGGCTGTAGGCTACAGCTTGGATTTAATGTGTGTGTGCGTGTGTGTGTGTGTGTGTGTGTGTGTGTGTGTGTGTGTGTGTGTGTGTGTGTGTGTGTGTGTGATAGAAACTAATCTAGCCTACAATGAAGTGACTTTATACCAGTAATTGTAGCGGGGCAGTCTAGGATTCTATAATGGCACTGCTCAAGTACAATAGGTCTTCCTGCCTGAAACCCTGTCAGTTCATGAATGTACTCTCCACTGTTAAACCATAAGTCATGCAGAGGGTGGACGCTGCCTTGAGAGATAAAGAGTTACGTAATGTTATGAACTATCATTCAGTTTTACTGGATCCAGCTGCTGATGTTGTCTAAAGGTGTCGGGTTAGGGCTGGTTTTGTTCACATGTAGCTGGCCAGAGAGGCACAGACAGACTGAAGTAAAAAACACAAAAGCAAACTGGGCTTCAGTTCTATAAAGTTGACCCCAAGGCTCGCGACATCATTTTAGTAGCATTGTTACTGTTAGAGAGTGTGTCACAGGGATAAGTTAAGAATTGATGTGCCAGTGTTCTATTGCTTTAGCCTGATGTTGTCAAATGATTACACACATCCATTGTTTCTATGTCACCCTGCCTAGCCTAAATCACTCAAGATTTATCTTATCCGTGATTTGAGTGTAGATTGTATTGAATGAAATGCGTAGAGTGGATGGTCCTTGTGTACTGCTGCTACATATCCCGGCCTGGTTGTCTGTATGTAGGACAGCAGGCCATAGTGACACTACTGCAGGCGTGGCCAGCTTGAGGGCAAAGGCACTGATAACTGGTAGCAGCACACACCCACACACACCCACCCACACACACACACTCACGCACACACACACAAATTCACAGCTTGAGACTTCCTTTCCTTTTCTGCCCTGCTACACGCCAGTAGCGCTCTTAGCTAGTTCTCCTGGCCTGGCATCCCCTTCACACCAACCCCTTCGTCAAAAAGAGCTTCGCTGCTCTGCCTCAGCAGCCCTTACCTACCACCACACCTGGCCTGCCCCTTTACCCTACAGCTACGTTATTGTGTTTAGATGACGGCAAAACCCGTGTGAGAGCAGAGCTCTCTGCGAGCGAGCCAGAAGCCCAGACACGCAAGGGGAAGAAAAAAAAGAAAAGTAGAACCATGCGAGCATGGAGCTCGATAGAGAGAGAGAGAGCTCACAGACGGCAGCAGCCAAGCGAGAAGAAACTCTCGCTGTGTGAGCAAGAATGCAGATCGCAAGCAGAAAACTGGGGTCCAGCCAAGGACCGGTATTATACAGCGACCAGTCAACGACATGGAGACAACATCCCATCTCTTAAGTCCACCCCCCCCACCCCCAGTGTCACAATTGCGAGGGCAAAATTATTTTGAAGGCACACTTATCAATATGCATGTAGGGAGGAAATTTATAAATTCTCCAAAAGTCTGCATGTCTGATTGCAAGCTTCATATCTGCTTACACAGAGGAAACACATCTTGCATGTCCGTGCGCGCTCACCAGCGAGATATCCACTCCTGTGTGAGTTTTGGCACGGTAATAAAACCATACTATGCAGCCCCTTCCCTCCCTGAGAGCTGGCTTCCCAGCCCCTCTCTGTAAACAGTTGGAGTGTGTAGTAAGAGCTGCAGTTCAAACAAGCTTTAAATGTAACTGAGCAACACAGTGGATCCCCGAGCTTTCGCTCTTATCCAGTGGGCTCCGGGAAACGGCCTCCTTTTCTGCCATCGCTTGGAGAGGTGACTCAGTGTTTTCAACAGAGAAAAGTGTTTAAGTGTTTTGACATCTTAATTCAGGTAATGCCATCTCTGTGGATAATCCCGGTTAAACGGCTTAGAGGAAGAGCAGAGAGATCTGGCTACCAATGTGTCCTGTGGTTCCAAGTGTGGGTTGCAGGGCCGATACATTAAAGCCGGCAAACCCTAAAGAAAGTTAACAACTTAGTGTGCAGCGCGCTATGTGCAAGTCGGTGTTGACCGTGCGCCTGTGCCTGTATTGCATCTCTTGCCGGACCATAGTGAGATATGGAGAGGCTGAGAGTGTCACAGTCCTTATTATCACCTGTAACGGCCAGTGGCACTGCCGCTGCCGCCAACCCCGCCCTTTTCGCCCATCTCCCCTCCCTTTCTGACTGGCATCCAGAGGGAGACATCATGTGACTGGTGCAGCTGTGCCCGACAGGGGGATCTGTGTCGAGTTGCATCAAACCCCACTGTGCTGGACAGCCAGCTGACCTGGCTGGGGTTTGGCCTGCCTGCCTGCCCGCCCGCCTGCCTGCCTGCAGCAGGATCAGCCCAGTCGCTTCCGAAAGCCCCTCTCACTGTGCGAAAGAGGTAGACCTATTGGGGTAGAGCTCACTTCTACACATTCAGGGTCAAGGTTCAAGCTCATATTTGGAGATTAAAGAAAGTAAAATAAAGAAAGAAAGTCATTCCTCTGACTCATCCAGACAAGAAACAGACACCATGACTTGTAGGTTTAAGTATGTTTTGTGCTATGTGAGGATGTTAAAGGCTGATATGGTTTTCATCACGTTAGACAACCTGTTCTGACTAGAGCAGTGGTTTAGAATATACTGTTGTCCCCTGATGTAATATTGATTTTACAGTTGCATGTCCTTACAGCTTTCTCTGTGGATGAGTCGGTAGGGTGTTTATTATGGTACTGTAAGTTCATTTTGCAAAGTTCATTTTAATCTGTTCTAGATGTTCAATCGCGACTCATAACAGGTCTCTTGGTTCGTCATTTTATAAGACACAAGTAGTCAAAGTCGCAGAATCCTTCCGATCAAGTGCTGGCATGTTTTAATTTTTTGTGGATGTCTTGTGTTATGTCTTATGTTTTTTAGAAGCTGGCAGCGGAGTGTCAGAGCGCAGGCTACAGTGGCTCGCTGATCCCCTATAAGTGTGACCTGTCCAACGAGGAAGAGATCCTGTCCATGTTCTCAGCCATCAAGACACTGCACCAAGGGGTGGACGTTTGCATCAACAACGCTGGCCTGGCCCACAACGAGCCCTTGCTCAGCGGCAAGACAGAGGGCTGGAGGAACATGATTGATGTGAGTGCAACACAGATACACAATCATCTAAATGTTCATGATGTAGAAAGAAAAAGTAAAGAAAAATTGAGAAAACTGTTGCATTCAAAGATGGAAGATAAAGATGGAAGATCTAGCCATGGAAGACCTCAAATTCCATCAATCTACCACTTAATCCCCAATCTCTCTTGTCTTTCTCCAATTTGGTACATTCATTTAATTAGCTAATTTGTCCATATTGTAGTACTGCTCTAATTCATGTTAGTTCCATAACCATATTCAAACACTTGATAAATGAAAAAAAGAGCTCAATGAAGCTGAATTGTAACAAAAAGAAATGTAAACAATGAAATGTTTGTCCAGATTTGATTAAATATCCAAAACAAGTAGGTTACATTTAGCTCGGCAGCTTTGCGTTTTTTTATTTTATTTTTAGACTGGTTAGCTAATCGGTTTCATATTATATCATTAAAACATAATGTAATTCATATATGTATGTTACATAATGAATAAATTCCCACCCCTAACAGAAACAAAGGGAGGAGCTAAAATGGCGGGCCAGCGTGAGGGGAAGTCTTGTGTTTGTAGAGCACGTGTTGCCAAGACGGAGAGTAAAGGCACCTCACTGAGGCACACTAATGTGTGGACACACGGGGCTGTGTGATTGTGCACATGCATACACACATGGATACACATGCGCTCACATACATATACGTACTCAGTTACTTACACACACACATGCGCACACACACACACACACATGCATACTCTTACACTCCCTCTCACAGAAGTTGCTTCATTGGTTATGAGGAGGAGCTCTGGCAAAGCACAGAGGCCCACTTGTGAAAGCCAGCACTATATCCTTTGTTTGGGCTTTCCTTTACAGTTTGATTCATTGAGCTTTTGACCATTCAAGACCCCCTCCTCAAAAGTCCAGCATTTCTAACGCTGGCCCAACCGTTGTCATGGCAGCCCAGATGAATGTGTACGGCGGCGTATATTTAGCTTGTGTAATCTGCCCACTGACCTTGTTTAGTCACCTCCCCCTATCTTACCACCACTTTGGCTTTACCCTGCCATCTCTCAATGTCACTATGGGAGCGGCTTAGAGGCCATAAGCTGGACAGGAGCAGCACGTTCATATGGTCTGACACAGTGACCCAGTGACAATCGATCAGTTGACTTGATACCGGTATATCACGTGATATCTTGAATTACACATAAATTGACAGTAAACCACAATAAAGTTATCATGAATAAATAACTCTTAATTACATTTTTTGACTGATAAGCTCCTAATGAGATTGAATTGTATGAATTAAGTACTATTTGTCTTACATGTATCTTACATGTAGGCTAAATGACTAGTATTGAGGACAACATTGTTTTGCCTACAGGTGAATGTCTTAGCCTTGTCTATCTGCACCCGTGAGGCCTACAAATCAATGAAGGAGAGGAATGTGGATGATGGCCACATCATCAATATAAACAGGTATGTTATGTAACCTGCCTCCTAACACAAGGCCAAAAGAATCTATTAAGATGAAAGTCTAAGTCTGCTCGAGACCTGAAAATCAATCAGAGGTGGTCTTAAGGCCGGAAAGTACTTCAGCGAAGGTACACATCTATGCATATATATGTGGAGAAGGGCTTTGTGGGTAATTGTCATCCCCAGAGGTTCGCTGAGTAGTCAACATGCACATCTCCCAAAACCTAAATTTGCGTCAAGCCTTGCTGTCGTCCCCAGTGTCGTAAGTATGCTGATTGGTTGAGCGCGGAAGGATATAGGATAGAAGGATATCCATTAGCGTGACTTTAACATGCATGGAACTAAAACAGCAGAGAATGGCAGGTATATGAACATAACAAACTCGTCATATCGAAGGACAGAAATGGAGCAGTTCGAGGAGGATTTCCTGTGTTTTTTTTGTTTGTTTGTTTGTTTTTTTGCAACACTGCCAACATGCGTGCAATGTGCTACTATGAAGGCAGACAGCTATGCGCACAACAGTGAAGGGGGCTCAAAAATGTAAGCCGAGGTTGAAATATACTCCAACCTTTACTCTGTCATGTCAGCGCTGTGTAATGCTAAAAGCCAGCTAGCTAGCTGAGAGTGACCAGGCGTCCCCCTTTACATTGTACAGCTGCATAGCATTTTGACCCTTTTTCCCCACATTTTGAAGCAAAAAGTACACGTTTCTCCTTTACAAAAAAATAAAATAAAATAAATTTAGATTATTATCCAATAATAAACTCTCTGCTCACTAGCTCTCGCACCTCCTCTTGTTGTCATGTTACTTTGTATCGCAGAGTAGCCAGTAATATCTCAAGATCAATGGATACTAGCAGAAAGAAAAGAACATGCAATTATAACCAAGAATGGAAAATGACACATGCCTGGGTGAGGCCAGCGCCAGGCGATGTTCAGAGAGCTTTTTGCTTCTTTTACCATACTTGGTTTTCAGTTTCACATGGACGAGAATATGACTTGAAGTGCCACAGTACATCTAGATCTAGGGCAAGAGTGTAACTGCAGGCAGGATATAAATGTGTCTAATTAAGCCCGATACACATTTTATCAAAGTTCTATACCTTTTTGCATTGGTAACCTATAAAGAGTTGACATTATTAATCTGTCCCACATTGTCCAGCAAAATCTTACTGTCAGGTGTGTTTTTGGACCTCACTTCCCAGAGATCCAAACAGTCACTAACTGCCTCTTGTGATTGAATGCATGGCGAGAAAGTCACCACAGACACCCGGTTCTTAATACTCATAATACTGCAAATGCAAAGGCTTTCATCAGTGGGCCATTGGCACAATCACCACTGTGTTACCTTATTCGGCGATAGTGACTTCATTTTATTTTTATTTAAATGAAAATCTTTGGAGATCTTCGAGATTGCCACTTTAACCAAACTATTAAATAAAGATAAGACATCCACAGAGATTGTATAAATATGCTTTAATTTATTAATCTATAATTAATATTCATATTCTGA